>OZ038384.1:320851-542554 GCA_964036045.1 Eutreptiella sp. 'Long Island Sound 2002' | reverse complement strand
AGCCCCCCCCCCCCCGGACCTAATACCCAAATCGGGCGAAAAACACGTAAATACGGCCTAAAACATGCTTTACATACCTTGGATGGTCATTTTAGGTGATGACGATGTCAAAAAAGTAAGTTTCGGAAACTTCGATTTTTGAGATGTCCAGGGTAAAAAACTGCATAAGCAGGTTGTGTCCCGGCCCATTCACCAAGCCATTATTGGTGGAAAGAGCCATTTTGCGTTTTTGGCACGGGTTGTGAACGGCCCTAAGCAAGGCTAGAGACTGCAAAAAAAGTCCTTCCGTATCCTAGCATGCATATACTGTCACAACATCCCCACTCGCACCCCTCAAAGTGGGTACCACGGGGTCACCGAGGTCGCCAAAACCGCCAACATACCAAAAATGGCTGAAAAGTGCATAAACTGCATTAGCGCTCGTCCCACTCCGCCCCATACAAACCCTATGGAGTCGGGACCCGGAAACACTTTTTCGGCTCAAAATCAAAAAAACCAAAAGATTCATGATTCGCGGCCCAAAAAAAGGGGGGGTCATTTTTTGACCCCCCCCCCCCTCCTTGAAAACCTCAAAAAAGTGGGTTTCAAGTGGGGGGGGTCTAGGGGGGTCCGGACCAAAAACTCATTGGGGGATGCGTTTATTGGACAAAATAATGATTTTACAAGGGGTTAAACTAACAATTCAACCCCTTGGGGTAGGGTACGCGAATAGGCCCAAAAAGGCCAAAATGGGGGGGTATGTGGCATTTTCCCCTATGTACGCCTGCCTGGCTTTGATCTAACAACCTCTGCGAGGTGATTCTATTGCCTTCGGCAAGTCCACCTCGCAGAGAATCTACCGCGAGCAACACACACCCCAAATAGGGTGGAAACTACATAAATTACCGGCTAAAACATGCTATACATACCTTGGATGATCATTTTAGGTGATCACGGTATCAAAAAAACAAGTTTCAAAAACTTCGATTTTTGAGCTGCCCAGGGTGAAAAACTGCACTAGCAAGTTGTGTACCAATCCCTTGGGATACCCCCCCCCCCACCCCCGGGACCTAATACCCAAATAGGGTGAAAAACACGTAAATACGGCCTAAAAAATGCTTTACATACCTTGGATGATCATTTTAGGTGGTCACAATATCAGAAAAACAAGTTTCAAAAACTTCCATTTTTGAGCTGTCCGGGGTGAAAAACTGCATCAGCAGGTTGTGTACCAATCCCTTGGGAGACCCCCCCCCCCACCTGGACCTAATACCCAAATGGGGTGAAAAACACGTAACTACGGCCTAAAACATGCTTTACATACCTTGGATGGTCATTTTAGGTGATCACAATATCACAAAAACAAGTTTCAAAAACTTCGATTTTTGAGCTGTCCGGGGTGAAAAACTGCATAAGCAGGTTGTGTACCAATCCCCTAGGAGCCCCCCCCCCCCCCCCGGACCTGATTCCCAAATAGGGTGAAAAACACGTAAATGCGGCCTAAAACATGCTTTACATACCTTGGGTGGTCATTTTGGGTGGTCACAATATCAAAAAAACAAGTTTCAAAACCTTCCATTTTTGAGCTGTCCGGGTTGAAAAACTGCATAAGCAGGTTGTGCACCCGTCCCTTGGGAGCCCCCCCCCCCCCCCCCGACCTGATACCGAAATAGGGTGAAAAACACGTAAATACGGCCTAAAACATGCTTTGCATAGCTTAGATGGTCATTTTAGGTGGTCACAATATCAAAAAAACAAGTTTCGAAAACTTCGATTTTTGAGCTGTCCGGGTTGAAAAGCTGCATGAGCAGGTTGTGCACCCGTCCCTTGGGAGCCCCCCCCCCCACCCCCCCCCCGACCTGATACCCAAATAGGGTGAAAAACACGTAAATGCGGCCTAAAACATGCTTTACATACCTTGGATGGTCATTTTGGGTGGTCACAATATCAAAAAAAAAAGTTTCAAAAACCTCGATTTTTGAGCTGTCCGGGGTGAAAAACTGCATAAGCAGGTTGTGTACCAATCCCTTGGGAGGACCCCCCCCCCCCCCCCCGACCTGATACCCAAATGGGGTGAAAAACACGTAAATACGGCCTAAAACAGGCTTTACATACCTTGGATGGTCATTTTAGGTGGTCACAATATCAAAAAAAGAAGTTTCGAAAACTTCGATTTTTGAGCTGTCCGGGGTGAAAAACTGCATAAGCAGGTTGTGTCCCGGCCCATTCACTAGGCCATTATTGGTGGAAACAGCCATTTCGCGTCTTTGGCACGGGTTGTGAACGGCCCTAAGCAAGGCTAGAGACTGCAAAAAACGTCCTTCCGTATCCTAGCATGCATATACTGTCACAACATCCCCACTCGCACCCCTCAAAGTGGGTACCACGGGGTCACCGAGGTCGCCAAAACCGCCAACATACCAAAAATGGCTGAAAAGTGCATAAACTGCATAAGCGCTCGTCCCACTCCGCCCCATACAAACCCTATGGAGTCGGGACCCGGAAACACTTTTTCGGCTCAAAATCGAAAAAAACCAAAAGATTCATGATTTTCGACCCAAAAAAAGGGGGGTCATTTTTTGACCCCCCCCCACCCCCCCTCCCTCAAAACCTGAAAAAAGTGGGTTTCAAGTGGGGGGGGTCTGGGGGGGTCCGGACCAAAAACTCATTGGGGGATGCGTTTATTGGACAAAATAATGATTTTACAAGGGGTTAAACTAACAATTCAACCCCTTGGGGTAGGGTACGCGAATAGGCCCAAAAAGGCCAAAATGGGGGGGTATGTGGCGTTTTCCCCATATATACGCCTGCCTGGCTTTGGTCTAACAACCTCTGCGAGGTGATTCTATTGCCTTCGGCAGTGCACCTCGAAGAGAGGTTGACAGTCAGCCAATCAGTCCCAAGCAGGCAGTCAGACAGATACACACAGTTTGGGTTTTTTGTCAGTGGCAGATGCGGCCCCAAGCAGCAGGGAGGCCCTTTGCTTCAATCGAAGTAGCGGCCGAGTGGTAACGCACCCGACCGACATCCGTGCGGTCGGCGGTTCGAACCCCAGTCTGCCCACTTTGCCGCCGCCGCCAGCGGCGGCGCTAAAAGTCAGCAGAGCAGGATTCGAACCGACGCCTGCACATTTGGTATCGGCTACGTTACCATTGGACCGCTGGCCGTGTTACCTGCACCGTGCGTCCCCACTGCTTGTAGCCTATTAAGCAAAAACTTTTGACCCCCCCCACCCACCCCCCCACCCCCCCCCTCAAAAAAGTGATATCCAGTTTTAGGGGGTAGAGGCCTCAAAATCAAAAAATCCATTGGGGGATGCTCTTATTGGGCAAAATAATGATTTTACAAGGGGTTGGACATCCAATATCATGCCTTGGGGTATGCTACGCGAATGACCCGAAAAAAGGGGGGGTATATAACGCCCGCGCCTGCGCTTGGTCTAACAACCTCTCTTCGAGGTGATTTGGTGCAGACACGGTGCTGGGGAATTCCGCTAAACATCACATTTAGTCTGCAATGCATCACAACACTACAGTTTGCCAAAAAAAATCGTACACGTCAAATAGTGTCTATGCATGCCCTCTTTAGAGGTAGGCAGGTATCTTTGGGAGCTCGGGATGCCTCCTTTGACGTTGCAGGAAGAAGGTCTTACCAAGGGGACGTCCTGTCCCTCCCCCCGCCCTACGTCATGTGCCTCACTAAGCCGCTCCAGCATGAGCTTTGGAAGGCATATCGCGGCCACCCGGTCCATGTGTCCCGGGTGGAAGGGTTTCCACATGTGCCCGCGGGCGCGGTCACATGTCCGCTCCTTTGGGCGGTAGCTCTGGGGGGCTGTCCAACCGTGTGGAGTGTCTCTCGCCACAGGGGGTACTGCTCCCACGGTCTACGGTACGTCCGCTTCACCCCTCTGGTTTGAATTGCCCCTCTGCTCGGTAGGGGGCCCGCTCCTGGGCTGTGGACGGCTCGCCTGCAGTTGGTCCATGGCTCCGGGTGACGTTTGCCATGGTCCCCAGTGCAGCGTGGCCGGGCTCGGGCCGGTGGCCGTCGGGTACCACCCGTGCCACTGGCCCGGGGGGTCAGCTGGGTCGCCCCGGTGTGTCCGACGCATGGGGTGTGGTTTGCCATTCCCTATACCTTTGCCTCCCTGGGTGTGCACGTGTGCACGGTGTCCGTGGCTCCTTGGCTCTCATTCACCGTGGGGGTGGGGCTGTGTGTATGCATGGTGTCCATGGCTCCTTGGCTCTCTTTCACCGCTTGTGTGTTGTGCTAGTGTGCCATGTGTGTGTGTGTGTGTGTGCGCGCGCGGTGTCCTTGGCGCTCGTTCACCGTTTGTGCACTGTGTTAGTGTGTCGCGCGCATGTGTGTGCGGTGACCTTGGCTCCTTGGCGCTTTTTCACTTTGTGCTGCTCGCTTGTGATTCATTTGCTGCCTGTTGCTGTTTGTTTTTGGTTGATTTCTTCTTTTTTTTCTATTTGCTGCCCCCCCCCCCCCCCCCCCCCCCCCTGGTTTGTTTTTTTTTTCAAACCCTGTGCTTTTCCTGAAATTTTCCAAAAGATAAAGAAAAGGCAAAATGCACTCGCAAAAAATAGCGCCCGTCCAAGCATGTGCGGTCCCTTGGAAAATTTTCTTGTGCTGCGGCATGCTGCGGCACGCTGCGGCATGCTTCTACCTGCACATATGGGTACCTACGCATCTGTGGGAAATTGAACTCACAAACAAGAGACAACATGCACAACACTGTTGGGCCGAATTAATCACTTTCACCATCCGGATCGTCTGTAGTGGGTTTGTTGACATACATCACAGCCAAATTGCGCAAAGTGTTGTTGCCCTGCAAACGATCCTTTGTCTGGATGTGGCCCATCAAACTGAACGTTCGCTCGACATGGCAAGCAGAGCGTGGTCGTCGCACAAAGAAAACAGCAATGGTGTGCTTGGTGTTGACTGTTGACTGGATGTTGTTGGTGCAGATGACTGACTCATGACAAGACAAAGAAAAACAAACCGGGGAGACATGGGGCAGGCAGAATGTCTCCCGTGCAAACAGAGCAGGAACAGGCAGCCAGGCACATGAACTCAAAAAATTGGATGCTGTGGCATGCTGCGTCATGCTGCGGCATGCTTCCAAACCCCTATGTGCAGCTCAAAAAAACGGGTGCTGCGGCATGCTGCGGCTGCACATGCTTGCGCCCGTCCCTTGCCTCGCCCCTCCTCCCCGCCCTGCGGTGCACTGTGGTTCGCGGTGGTGCTTTGTGTCTTCGGTGTCTTGTGCGGCGTTGGTTCTTGGCGGCCGTGCCTCAGGGGTGCGTTGCGGGTGTTGTTCTTTTACACGGGTGTGGGTTAGGGTCAGGGTTCTGGTGTCTACTTCAGGCTGGGTCAGCGGTCTGGGTCAGGGTTAGGGTCAGGGTGTTTGTCTGCCTGTGGGTGTCTGTTCCGGGCTTGGTCTGCGGCGTGGGTCAGGGTCCGGGTTGGGGTGTTTGCCGCAGGGTGCGCGCCTCGGGCTTGGTTAGCGGTGGTGGATTTGGTATGGTGCATGATGCTTGGCGTTCAGAGCTTCAAGCACCCAGTCCACAACACTACCGTCTACTATCCAATGTGCCGCATGTAATGTGTTTAATTGGTTGTGCTGCAGCACCAGAAATGCGCCATGTGGGACCCACAGGCACCAACACATCATGGATCAGGTCAAAAAATTGCCCATAATTGTCCCTAATGAACTTGATGCGGATGTAATGAACACCCTGAAAAATGTGCACACTGTCCATGGTCCAATGGTGAGTAATACAATTGAGAAAAAAGACGAAGGGGATAACTGCGCAGGAGAAAACCATGGTAGCACACTAACCTTGGCACAATGCACCGCCCACCTAAAGTGACAGTCGTTCACCAAATACCATTTCCAATCCATGTACTATTTCCCCTTCATTTTCCGCCGTTAATCACCATTTCCCCCCATTTCCCCTCCCTGTGTTCCTCATGCAATCACCCGACCCCCAAAATTACCAGCCAAAAGGAGTCCACCAAAAGCCAAAAAAAAAACCTCTCATTGTTGGCACATTTCCCCCCATTTCCCCGACATTGGCAGATTTTCCAGATAAGGTTCCGGTTAATTCCAGAAACGGGAGTTTAGGGGTTCCAATGTTTTCATACAAAGCTACGTTTGCAAAGCGAACCATGGTCCGAGTGATTTTGCAGTTCCACACTTTATTTCCTTGCACCTCCTTTGAACTTTTGGCGTTTGATAGCAGGGGCTTTGTGCCCAAAGCATTGCTAAGGCAAGGGTATGCAAGTGTATGTCTGAGCCTGAAGCTGCACCTCCGCATGTCGCACGCACACCACAGACGCCCCTGCACCACCGTCCTTGTTTGAACCCATGCCACACCCTGGCCAAGGTCAATTTTCAGCCCCATCAGGAGTGGCACCCTCCTGCATCCCCAAAGCAGCCAGCATGCCGTCGTGCTGTACACCAAGCACACCGTACGCTGCTACAAGTTCAGCTGCTACCTCGGGTGGGCAAATCTGTGCGGCCGCCTCCTGGGCCACATGGTCCCCCAAGGCCTGCAACAGCCTCTCATGCCTCACCGTGGCCATGGCGTACGCAGACACTAGCTTTGCAGCCAACACGGGCGTGAAAGTGGGCAGCACGTCCTCACACATGGCCTGCCTTGCCAGACCCTCCATGAGTGCTGGCGTCTGGCACCTGTGATACACAGAGGAAAGGCCAGGCTCAGGTCAATGAGCACTCAACCAAATGACAGCAAAAATAAAGCGCACCCCCTTCAGACTGCCTAAAGCCCCCCCCCCCCCCCTGCCCAGGACCCGGCAACGTTTGACAGGGGGTGGTTCTTGCCCACGCTTTCCCCCCAAAATTCGACCGCGGAACCAGTAGTTGGTCCTTGTGCATGACCGTGGGCAGCCCTGTACCGCGGAAAAAAATTTTCCCGGTGTGTTGCGCCAGGGCATGCGCTCCCACAGTTAACCACATTGACAGATGAACACCAAAGGAGTGAATCTCAGCTGACTGGGCTGTAGTGTGCCTTCCAACGTGCATGGAATGATCGGGGGCGTTTTCGCACAGCGCGGGCACAGCGCGCGCACAGTGCGCACACAGCGCCAATTATCACGGTGATTATCCGGGTAACAGCCCCGAAAACCACCCACCTGCGGAATCATGCACAACCAATTCAAATCTCCAAAATTCAAACATCTGATGCTTGCCATGGGACCCAGGGACCTGAATTCTGCCCCCTATAGCCCCGTCCACTGCAGCAGCCATTCAATGACATCCTTCCAATCTTCTGAACTTACCGAACTCCCGGTGGTGGAGAACGGCCAACTTTTCGCACAGCGCGCGCACAGCGCGTGCACAGCGCACGGTACGCCCCCATCTAATGTTCAACTGGTTCGGAAGTGTTTAACTGACTTTTGTTCGTTTCCTTGTCAGGGGCTGGTTGCTTCGGGGCAGGGGTCGAGAGCAGGGGGGAGGCGTTTAAGGGGTATGTGCACCTGTGACTGACTGATAGGTCCCTGATGGGGGGACCCGTAGCAACACACATGAAATGTTGTCCTGCACACCTGAATAGCCGTCCTGCATCCACCAGAACCATGAAAAATGCTACAAAAAAGTGATGCGAGAATTTGACCACGGAACCAGGGGGCGGTTCTTGCGCAAGGCGGTTCCTAGGCATGGGGGGGGGGGGGGGGGACAACGAAGAAGAAACGGTGGACAGAACCTGAGGGGCGAGGGGTTTAGTTCAGTTCAGGACCCCAATCCCCAGGCATGAGCAGGTTGGTGCAGCGGGGTCAAAAATGTTTTCCACAGAGGGGGGGATTATTTAATTCCCTGCTTCATCTGAGCATTTTGACTGTACAAAAATGGGGTAAAACACACGTCACAACCTGCAGCTGAGGATACAACACAAGCACTATGAATTTTCCCACCACCCTTCAACATTGCCTAGCATGATGCTTGGTGCACGTCCCCCCCATTTGGCAAAACAGCTGTCCCCCACTGGCGTAGGTCGGGGGTGTCTGCAGGGGTACATGTCACTCTCCGCACTGTGAGAAGAAAACTGCAGAGCTGACCTAGACAGCTTCCGGTCCGCAGTACAACGTGCAGCAGCAGCAGCTCTTTGTGGTTACAGTGTCCATCACCGCAGCCTCAGGCTCCTTGGGACAGGACCAGGGTAGTAAGAAGGATTATGGCAGCACTGAACTGACGTTTGGGTAGCTGTAAGGGTCTTCACGTGGGAGACTGGGCCTAATGCAGTTTGCTACTCCTACCCTGAAAACCCCCTGGCGCTGCATGTGTACTACCAACCAAATGTCTAAAGAAGCCTGTGGTTTCGTCACCTGTGGTGGGTGCCACCACCCAACCACACAAGAGGGAAAAGGAGCAGCACCAAAGGGCTGATGGCTCTTGCACGCATCATGAACACCACCATGGCAGAAATTGCCACACTGTCCGGCAAATGCATACTCAACAAAACCAGGATGCATTCAACAGTTCTGCACAGGGTCAGCTGTGATGTTGATGCTGGTACCACTCCTGTGCTTGGTGACAGTAGGGATGTTGCTGCCAGAGCACCGCCACCACCACACAAATTGATCCGTATACACACATGCACACATACGAGCGTGCGAGAGAACGTGCGATAACGTCTGAGAGAACGTGCGAGAACGTGCGAGAGGACACACACAAAACAAAGACATGTTGGAAGCTATACTCATGTTTATGGAAGAACCAAAAAAGTTGAAAATCAATTGTAGGTGCACAAACTTCTCTGTCCCAAGCGGGCACTCGCTAACTCACGTGTACCTCGCCCCATTCCAGTGGCACAGATCTGAGCACGGATGACCCTGCAATTCCACACTTTAGATTGTGATCTCAGTGTGTGTCTACTATCTCCCATGTGCACCAGGGTCAGGCCCCTTGAGGTCAAGGTGGACACAGCAACATACTGCAGCGTTACGAAGGCCCAGGCCGTGTTGGTGATGCCGAGTGCCCCAAATGTGCAGAGCACGTGGTCTTGGATAGCATGGGCTGCCAATGCATGCATCAGCCCTTCCTCCCGGACGCCTAGTACAGTGTATGCCCAGACAGTGTTGGAGATGCCTTGTGCTGTGAACTCTGAGAGCACACCAGCCTCTGTGGCACGTGCTGCAAAGGCGGTGAACAAAGGCACACTATGCTGCTTGAAATGTGCAAAAGCGTAAACGATGTTGGTGATGCTCTAAAAGAATGCAATGTGCCGGTGAGGGTGGGAGCGGAGGGACAGGATCACCAAATTCAGGAGGTCAAGCACCTATTACAGGCCAAATCGCTAATGTGCATATCAGGAGCCAAACTGCACGGTTTAGGTGCTGGCTATCTGGTCCCCAACCCCAACACCGACCCCAGAGGACACTGATCGAGGGAACCCCCTATTTGGGGGGCATCTGCCCAATAGGGTCCAGGATGTTCTTGTGCAGGGCAGCAGCTGAAAGCCTTTGGAGGTGGTCCCTGACCCATTGTGCTGCCCCCTGGAGCACGGTGCAACAGAGGTAGTAGTTGTTAGGGCCCGTCCAGAGCCCGCTGGACCGGCTGTGGTCTGCTCCTGCACTACGCGCGCACGCTCACACGACAGCAGTAGCAGCAGCTAATGGGCGAACCAGCCCTGGCTTGTGAAGCACACATCTGCACAGGCACAACACACACAATCACCAGACAGCAGGCCTCAAGCGTGCTACAAAGGCCACAATTTAGTGCAGGCCAAACAATGCTGGGGTGGTGGTAAATTGACCATCAACCCTGACCTCCTGAACTACTGCAGGGCAACCTAATGCCAGGGGCGGCAGGCAGGGGTCGCAAACCACTGGATCAGGGCTAGGGGAAGATATGAAGCAGTGCGCTTGTCAGCCCACCAGCAAGGCGTCTGAACATCGAACGTAGTTTGGTCCACCTAGTCAGTGTCAGTATCAGTATCAGTATAGTAGAATCTAGGATGTTGAACCTTGCAGTTTGAGAAAGATTTGAACTTGTGTCCAGCCAATGGTCTTTGGGTCCAGTCCACAGTCATGTTGGGTCCTCCCGTGCCCCTATGTGGTATCAAAAGCAAATGCCGTGCCACCCAAAGCATTTTAAATGTTTGACCCTAGGTGGGCACCGCATGATTCAAAGAGGACGGGGTAGGGAAATTCACGATACAATCCCCGTTTCTCTTCCTTCCCTTGTTGCTTTTTTACTGCAAAAAAATAATTCCAAATCAAAACACGCTGGAGCTCAGCAAATTGTTCCGGAAGGCTCCGCTTTTTTTTTGAGAAATTTGGGAAGCGGAAACATGGGGAACATACTTCACCCCAAGGCGAAGCAACATGCTTAAGTAGGTCCAGGAGGGGGGGCGGGGGGGTTTATGATGTCACCATGCAATGTTTGAGGCACAAATTTATCTAAAGAGAAAGGGAAAGAAGGAGAGAAGACCCATTGTGTGTACCGCTGTTCATGTGAAAATACTGTTTTAGCACAAATTGCTTTGTCGGAGCTTCACACGCGCCGTGTTTTTGGACAGGCATGAGGGCCTTTTTGGTGTGTTTTTGTGTGCCTGTGCTCGTGTATGTGTGTGTGTGTGCGCGCGCGCTTGCGTGTGTTTGTTTGTGTGTGTGCGTGCACTCCTCTTCCCCCTCTGCCGTGGCGGTCTCTGGACATGGGTGGATGAAGATGACTTGGAGGGGCCGCTCCAGCACGGTGGCTGATACGGTCGAGGTAGCCGCCAGCCCCCCACTTGTGGGGGGCCCGGTGCCCGGCGTGCCCAACAGGACAACCACCCTTGTGGCCCACAAGAGCGCCCCCGGACGCCCCCGGAGCCCAGCGGGCGTGCCCCCAGCCTGGGAAAGAGCAGAGTGCCCGTGGCAACCACCCGCGTGGTCCACGAGATCGCCCGGACTCCGCGAGAACCCACATGGCGCGCCCCACAGCCTAGAAATAGGCAGGGTGTCTGTGCCAACCACCCATGGGGCCTGAGGGACGCCAGGGCGCATCCGGAAACCACACCAATGCCGGCCCCAGCCTGCATCTCTCCACCTCAGACCAAACCCCGGCCACCATACCAACAGGCTGCCCTCAGGCTGCCCCCCAGTTTGGGGACGAGGGCGCCCCACACCAGCACCTGCCCCCCAGTCTGGGGACGGGGCCACCCAACACCTGCAGTTGTCCCTCTGACCGTCCCTCCACCTCTGACCAACCCGGGCAGCCAGGGCATGCACAGGGCATGCACAAGGTGCGCTCGGGGCACTTGCCTTGTCCATGCCCTGTGCATGCCCTTTGCCTCCCCAACTGCCCTGTGCGCGCACCTTGCATGCAGTGTGCTTGCCATGCGCATGCCCTGAGCATGCCTCGTGCATGGGAGCGGCATGCCCTGTGCCATGCGCATGCCCTCATCATACCCTGAGATCGACCTGAGTGTGCCCTGTGCATGCCCAAGGCATGCTCTGAGTGTGCCCTGTGCATGCCCAAGGCATGCTCTGAGCGTGCCTTGTGCATGATGTGTGGTATGTCGATCATTCCATGTCTCTGTAACAAGACGATTTTGCATATCATGGCACACACAGGGCACGCTCTTGGATTGGTGCGTGCATGCACAGGGCATAGTTGGGGCCTACACAGGGCATGCACAGGCCATGCACGAGGCATGGGCTGGGCATGCACATGGCATGCTCTGGGCACAGTGGATGTGGACAGGGCACACACATAGGGGCGCACAGGGCATGCACAGGACATACACGGGCAGGCACAGGGCATGCTCTGGGCACGGTCAGGGCATGCACACGGCACGCAAAACAGTACACTTTGGGCATGCGTGGGGCAGGCACAGTGTCTCCACAGTGCATGCATAGGGCACACACAGGGCAAGCCCAGGGTATGCACAAGGAATGCACGGGGCATGCACGCGGGATGGTGCACGTGCAGGAATAGCACTGGGCACGCACATGGCACAGATGGAACACGGCACGTCGTGCACAGGGCACGCTCAGGGCATGCACACGGCACGCTTACGGCCTGCACTGGGGGCCCACAGGCCAACATGCAGCTATCGAGGTGTCCCCCTGGCAGGGGAGGGGGCCGCCCCACACCACCTTTAACCTGCCTCCTATCTGGGGAGGGCGCTACCCCAGACCTGCCACCAACCTGTCACCAACGGATATTACCCCGCATAGGCTGTGGGTAGCCCGGGAAAACCTCCGCTCAAGGCCCACCCCAGGCAGACCGCATCCCACTCCATCGTGGCAGAGGGGGAGACCCTCTCCGTGGTGGCCGGCAATGGGGCAGCCCTGAGTGAGTACCCAGCAGAGCATCCGGCAAGCGGTCGTGCCAACCATCCACGTGGCCCATGAGATCGCGCCCAGATGCCCCTGGAGCCCAATGGGTGTGCCCCTCAGCCTGGATATCGGCTGAGTGCCCCTGCCAACCACCCATGTGGCCCACGGGATCGCCCAGGGTGCACCTGAAAACCGCGGCATCGTCGCCCCCCAAGTTGCGTGTTAGCCTGCGGGCAGGCACAAAAGCCGCCCGTAGTTACACCTGCACACCACGGTGAGGTCACGCACCCCTGGGCAGCTGCCCCGTGCATGCCCTGTGGGCGCCCAGTGCATGGTGTCATTGAACCTTGTGCATGCCCTGTGCATGCCCTGAGCGTGCTCTGTGCATGCCCTGTGTACGCCCTGTGCATGCCATGAGCGTACCTTGTGAATGCCCTACGCATGCCCTGAGTGTGCCTTGTGCATGCTCAGAGTGTGCCCCGTGCATGCCCTGTGCATGCTGAGACTGTGCCCCATGCATGCCCTGTGCACAACCTGCGCATGCCTTGCGCGCCCAGGGCATGCCTTAGGTCTACCCTGTACATGCCGTATGCAAGTCCTCAGTGTATCCTGTTCATACCCTGTGTGTGCTCCATGCATGCGATTCACCAGCCCTGAGTGTGCCATGTGCATGCCCTGTGGGCGCCGAGTGCGTGCCCTGAGCGTGCCTTTGCACAATCAAATCGCAACATGGGTACAAGAGCATTAGAACACTGTGGTGCATGCTCTGCTCCACACCTGCGCTGTTGCGACCTTGAGCATATTTGGCTGCATAGCACGTTCCGCAACAGCCTCCATGAGTGCATCGTGCCCCACCTCCAGCTTGGCCAATGCATGCACAGTCATGGCCATTCCTTGCATGCTGAAGTCTGCAATGTGCACCAGAGCCCGGTCCGCCAGTGCAGCCACCAGCACAGTATCACGGACTCCAAGCGCGGCATAGGCCCAGAGTGTGTTGGAGATTCCCTGGGCGTTGAACTGGGAAAGCACATCTTTCTGGACTGCCCGACGGGCGAGGCTATGCAGAATTGTGGGGTCCTCGTGGAGATGCATTCGTGCCAAACCCCAGGCAATGTTGGAGACTGTTTTGGCATTCAGATCCTTTAGAACCTCCTCATCATTGAGACGTTGACACAGGGTGAGAATGGCTGCATGACTGGAGGGTGCCCGCACCTTGCCAAGCGACCAGACGATTTTGGCAAGCTGTGTGACAATGAGAATGCAGGTTGTACCCCTGTCCCTTAATGCATGGCTTGGTGGCCATCAGGGCGGTCCGTAACGGGAAAAAAAATCAAGTGTTCCTGTATACAGCTTTCCCAAAAAAGCCCGCGGACACTCCATGTGTTCAACCATTGGTTCCTAGCCCTTCATGCCTTCACCCAGGAAAGAGAGGTTGTTAGATCAAGCGCGGTGCGGGTGCCGTATACCCCCCTTTGGGGGGGGGGGGGGGGTCATTCGCGTAGCATACCCCAAGGCATGATATTTGATGTCCAACCCCTTGTAAATCATTATTTTGCCAATAAAACAATCTCCCAATGGATTTTTTGATTTTGAGGCCTCTATCCCCTAAAACTGGATATCACTTTTTTCGGGGGGGGGGGGGGTCAAAAGTTTGTGCTCAGAAGGCTTCAAGCAGTGGGGAGGAGAGCCAGTGCTGCCAGAATAAGCAGCCGTCCAATGGTAGTGCAGCCGACTGCAGACTTAGAGGTCAGCGGTTCGATTCCCGGCCGGCCGGCTTTCGTTGGCGCCGGCGCCGCGATCGGCGGACTGGGGTTCGAGCCGTCGACCTGCAGGTCTGCGGTCGGCTGCTTTACCACCAGACCGCTGCGCATTCTGCAGTAGGTGTTCTCCCAACTGCTTGAAGCCAAGTCTGCCACTGAAAAAAAACCCAAACTGTGTGTTTCTGTCTGCCTGCCTGCTTGCCCGACAGACTGTCTGACTGACTGCTGGCCTGACTGACTGACTGATTCGCTGACTGTCAGGCCCCTCAGCCGGTGCAATGCCGAAGGCAATAGAATTTTACTTCCCACCATATGCCAAAAACAAACTTTCTGGCCCCTTCTGCACCAAATTGGGGCCAAATGTGGTCCAGGCCTCCGAAACATTTTGGCCACTCCGTGGGTGGGTGGTGGGGGTGTCAGAGTCTGAGCCTGGCTACCCTCCATGTGCATGGGCCCAATCAAACTCTGTCTTCCTGTTCCATGGCACTTGAGACCATTTTGTCCATTGCATGCAGCAAACAGCCACAACAAATTAGGGTTGCGGAGAAGCGGTTTGCATTATTCTCCCATTTCACAACCTTGCTCTACACCTTATGGGGCTCCATTTGGCACCTCCTCAACTTGTCCAATGTACCTGACCCCAGTTGCCACCCTTGAATTGCCTTGGGTGCTGTGTCTGAATGCTGTCGCAACTTCAATACATCCACTTTCTCTTCTGCTCATTTTTCGCACAAGGCTTTGGTGCATCAATTGTCTCCTTTGTTTTTCTACACCTACAGGTACTCTCACCACCTGAGTTGAAGAACATCATGATAACTCGAGGAGAAAGGAAAACCGAAGAAAATAAGGGGTTGGTCAAGAAGGTAATTTGGACATACGGCAAGGAATGTAAAAAGCTACTTAGCAAATGCCATGGCATCAAAATCCACACTGTATGCACACTGTGTGAATGGCGCACTGTGTGAATGGCGCACTGTGTGAATGGCAATATTGGTAGCAAAGGGCAGTGGGCAGTAACACCCAGCAACCAGTGAAGCACAGGCAACAGCACGTGACTGATAACGAGCAGAGTTCCAGCAACAACAAGCACGAAACTAGCAACATGTAGCAGCTATTCGCAAAGAGCAGGTCGACTCAGCTCAACCGAGACATGCCACTCTCAAATACCACAACATAACATCGAAGGTAGGCAGTCTGCAGATCAGATGGTGTGTTATGGCAGCAGGTCATCAGTGGGGTCAATTGGGGTCAGTGGGGCAGTATCATCAGTCAGGCCAAACCTCTTTACCGGTGATTTTTTGCATGCACTTCGCCGTGACCAGCTGCTCCATGAGGGCAGTCAGGGCCTTGCAGTCGTGGGAGGCAATGTGTTGCATCAGAAGGGGCTCTCTGGTGGTCACCAGCGCAATGGCATTGAAAATCACGGCGCAGTCAAAAGGACTGAAGCTTTTCTGGAGTCGCACAACTGTGTGACAGAGCTGGTCAAGACTCTGTACCACAAGGGGAGAAATTACATTGTGCTGTTTCCTACTGGGTACCCCACAAGGAGCCTTCTCCTTTATTCCCCTGGACACGCAAAAAAAAGTCTTGACATGGGGTACACCGTTGGACGGGCTGCAAAGAACCTGGCAGCTAGGGTGATGACAAGGCCTTGCCGGAGCGCCATGAGGCATCTACCCTCGTCCTGGGCCATTGACACCATGACAAAGCCCCCCCCCCCCCCCCCTGCATGCGCCAAGGGCCTGAAGCAGCACCTGAGAGCAGAAGGACCATTGCAACCCCCCCCCCCCCCCCCCCCCCCGGAATCGGGGGTGCAGTCAGTTGTCTCGTCAAATATTAAACCAGAATGTCACCTTTTTCTCCACACAGCTGGACCAGCCCCATTTTTCGCTTTTGGTTGAGGACAGGTGGTCCACCATATGTTCACTTTGGTTTGTCCCACACAAATGACCACCCCCCCGGGGGGGGGGGGGGGGGCGACCCTTTGGTTCTGGACACCAACTACCCCCCCAACTAAGTGTTGGCGGGAGGCCCCTTGGGGGGAGGGGGGGGGGGGGCATTGGAGGGGGGGTTCAGGGGGGGTTCTAGGAGGGGCTTTGGGGGGGGGGGGCGCTCCGGCAGGTCGGTTGGGGGGGAGGGCCAGGTGCGGCGATTTGGGGTGGGGTGGGGTGGGGGGGGGGGGGGTGGGGGGCGAGGGGTCCAGGTGCGGCGATTTGGGGTGGGGGGGGGGGGTCCAGGTGGGACAATTTGGGGTGTTGGGGGGGGAGGGGCGGCACAGGCTCCCCTTACCACCCCTTGCCCTCCCTCTAAGCATACCATCATCATAAACCTAACCCTATAACCTTTGCAGCTGGCTGGTTTGGCCATGCCAGCCATGTTGATTGGGCTGAACAAGATCCCCAAAATTTCGTTCATGGCTGCTTTTGCCACATCATTGCTCTCCATTTTGGACCCCAAAACTCACTCTAACCCTAGCCTAGGGTGAGACCGAGGGCTAGGGTTAGGGCTAGGGTTAGGGGTAGGGTTAGGTGTAGGGTTAGGAGTAGGCTGAGCGTTGGGGGTGGGCGTTGGAGTCAAGGTTGGGTTTAAGGATAGTGTTGGGGTGCAAAGTGCACAAAATTTTCCTTAGGGTACTTTTGGTGTTCACGGAGCATCGGGCGGCTTTGGTGCCCATGGACGCCTCAGGGCGACACCTTTGGCAACTGACTGTTGGCCGGAGGCCCACAGGGGGGGGGGGGGGCGTCAATTGGTCAGGTGTGGACCCGCCACTTAGCTCCAACCGCGCCTGCCGTCACAGCCTTCATCGCTCTCTCAGTTCGGCCATCAGTTCGTCTGGCTGTTCGCTTGTCCTCGAGGCTGTATGTTCTCTTTCCCTCCTCCCTGGATGGGGCTAGGGACAAGGCCTGTCGGTTCTGGGCTTTAGCGCCAAGTCAATTCGGCTTTGTGGGCGTGCTGAGTTCGGGGCATGGCGTGCATTCTGTGTAGGGGGGAGGGGGGGGCAGGGGTAGTTGGCGTCCTAGGACCCGCGGAGTCGGCCCCCCCGTGGACCACCCACAGCAGTGTATGCGCGCCACAACGGACAGATTTCATCCAATTGGTGAAGGGACCATCCATGTTGAAGTACTGTGAAATTGATGCTGTCCGGGAGGAACCGAGGGTCCTTAGGCTGCAACACGTTTTGTACTGTGAGACTCTCCAACCGGTCATGGGGCAGCACAACATGAACTTCCTTTTGTGAACTTTGCACGTTTCCCCGTGTCAACTCCATCTAGGTGGCCCTACACTCCTCCTCGTTGCAGATCCCACTTCTGTTGATGTCTCCAAAATTTGTTTTTTCTTCCGCTCTTGCTTTTTCTCCGCTTGCATCATGCGGCATTCCTTACCCTGCCCCCCCCTTGCGAAAGCAGGGCCACGGTCCCAAAAGTCCAGGCAAAACAGCAGTTCAACGCGCACCCCAGTTCAACGCCCACCCCATGCTTTGACAAGCCCGTGCTTGCGCCTGACACAGACGCCAGCAACGCATGGTACATGACAGCTATGCCAAGAATAGCCATGTTAGCCATGGCCGAAAATCACATCAAAACGAACCACATGGGGTTGCAATGGGCATGCGGTACAATGTTGCTATGAACAGAGTGCACAATCACAGACGTGAATTAGCCCCCCTTTCCCTCTCCAAGTGCGTCACAAACGCCCAATCCTGCATGCAGGACCACAAAAGACAGCGGTCCCAAAAAACCTGAAAACAGCGGTTCAACGCCCACTCCGTGCTTGGACAAGCCTGTGCTTGAGCAGGGGGGGGGAGGTACGTTCCTCAAACCCTGGCGCCAGTACATACGGTGCTCCACAACGCACATGCCATGCACACCATTGTGTGGGTCTGTTTGTGACGTGGCGCTGGATACTGTCCTCCCTTAGGTGGCCAACCTTTTTGCAACAAGGTTTGCAAAAAAAGAGCTCATTGTTGCTGACCCATACTCGCCCCATTCCACAGTCACGTTCTCTGCTACATTTTTGCGGGCTCCAAGCTGTCTTGGTTCCAAAGGTTTTGTGGAGTGAAATCAGTGGTCAATTGGGATGCTGGTGTTGCAGCCCATGTTGTTCTTGGTGTTGCTTTTGCAAAGAAAGGGGACGCTTGCAGGTAACACACATACAGTGTATGCAACTTAACCTTCATTGAAAGATGAGGACGCCGTGCACTTGCTCAGGTCCATCAAGGTCTGTGGCTTCTGTCAACTCTGACCCTTGCTAAGACAAACAGCACACTTTGCCATCAGAAATCACTGTGGGTCTGTGAACAATCAAACCAAATGCATGGCTGGGCAAACGGCTGTGACACTCAAGTCTGGCTGTCAGCCAAAGAAATCCGCAATATGATGCACATGCACAAAAACACTTCCCACCCGCTGCACCCAAATTGCCTATTTCTGGTGTTCAATCCTGCACCCACTGAATTGGGCTAACAAATAGGGGTGAGTCGGGGAAATTGGCCCCGAATGGTGGGCTTCAAATGGTCAGGTGTGGGCCTGCCACTTGGCTCCAGCCGCGCCTGCCCCACGGCCTTCCTTGCCTTCTCAGTTCCACATGTGTCCGCTGCACCAGTGCATTGTTCCATTCGGCTCGTATTCAGTCCTGCCCGTCCTCCCTGTTAGCGCAAGAGACAAGGCCTCCTGGTTCTGGGCTTTAGCGCCCATCGGTTTTGGGTCATGGCTTGCTTTTTTTTGTTTTGTGCCATGTTCCATGTTGGTCTGTCCAGCGCTTGAGCGCCCCGAATGGTTGGGGGGGGGGGGGGCGGATTGTCCCGCTCTCACTTACCAAAACCACCTTTCCCCAACGTATGTGGACAGCCAATGTAGACAATTGCCTCCTGAAACCGGAATCAGTGCATACACCCAGAAGTACCAAACAGCACACTTACTGAGTGAGTCTTTATGGCACCTCCCACACACAGATACACCCATGTACGGTTCTCTTTCTATCATCAGTCCGCCTTTCCCCAATATGCAAGTCCCTCATGAGCAAGTCTCTCCTCCAATCAGCAGGTCTCTCCAGCCGCCAAAAGACCCTGCCACTCATGATCAACTCCCTCCTCCCCATATGTCTCTCATGAGCAAGTCTCGCCCCATTGTGTGCAGTTCTACCCCTGTAGCATAAAAAGTGTAAGGACATGTTGCTGCCAACAAAAAAAAAACAACAGCAATGAGTGAAATGCAAATGTTGCAGTGTAAATTGTATGGCGCTTCATACAATGCACATTACAGCACTACAATCCTCTGCCGAACTGATCACCCAGTAGTGAAATGATTGTCAGTGGTGAAATTCCGTGACATACACTGCAGATGTCACCTCCCCATAGCAATTTCTGATGCAACATCCAATGACCTTTGATCATGAAATCACCTCTCACACTTCCAACCGCTGCAATAGAACAATTTGTAAGTATGGGCTGCAGACAAAGGCTTTGAGCAGGGACAAACCTGCAGTAGCTCAGGCCACTCAGCATTCTGCACAGGGTTCTTGGGCCATGCATTCAACAGCTTTTGGAACTCAGTGGCCACAGCATAGCCTCCCAGGGGGCCCTGCACAGGATTGCATCGTGACGCCATCTGCTGCACAAGCTCTAAATGTCCAGGGCTTGGGGCATTGGCAGCATCTCTGATGGAGCTGCCGAAGACTCGTCCGTGGGAACCCAGCCAATGGCAAGCAGAGAAACTGATGCTCTGTGCTGCATGGCGCGTCATCCAACGAGCCACCAGCCCCATTGGTGCCGTCTGTAGCGTTGGAAAGAATTGGAATGCAAGGGCATAGGCTTCTGCACCTAGTCCCTACTTAACCCCAAAGGGTCATTGCCCAAAGTTTTATAGCAGTCCACATTGATTGAGGTTCCAATATGAGGCAGCAATATGCACTGTCCTGATGCCCTCACATAAACAAGGGTCCGATATACGGTTTACAAGTGTTGTTTGACAGCTTTGAATGGCTATGATGTCCAAACAATCAACTTGCTATTTTTCGATTTATAAGCCTTAAGGTTGAATGACAGTGCTTTGTGGCATAAAGCGTGTTTTAGACCCCTGTTCTCTCTTTTCACCCCATTTGGGTGTTTGGACCGGGGCAAGGGGGCTGGGGACAACCTCATAATGCTATTTTCCACCCTCAGCAGCTCGTGAATGGAAAGTCCCTAAACCAAATTTCTTTGATATTCCGCCCATGCACAATGATCAAATACCGATGTAAAGCACGTTTTTTTCGACCCTCTTTATGTGTTTTTTTGCGCTCTTCATGGCTCCTCCTATTTTCCCCGCCCCCCCGGACGGCGGGCCTGCTTTGCTGCCCTACGCCCGCCGGTTGCGGCAAGCACATGCCCAGGGTGTGGCCCGGGCGGGGGAACAACGGCCGCGGTGGCAAGGGGAGGACAGACGGTCAGTGGGTGCAAGGTGTGAGCAGCACCGCTCGACTTCGTGCTGCCGCTGCCTGCAGCTGGGCTGGGGAATCAGCCTTTGCTGCCGCGCCGGGCACGAGGGGCACCAGGCGCTGGGACAAGCACCGTCCCAACAGTGATGGCCCCCAGGCTGCAGGTGCTGGCACTGGAGGCCCTGCAGGCGGGGGCGAGCGCGCTCTCTGCGTGGCTGGGTCGGGCCTGACCAGCATCCCCTGCGATGCAGGCGCCAGAAAGGCCGCAACAGCGGGGCCGTAGGTCAGAGCCGCGACGTAGTGCCCGCGGAGCGAGCCCGCCGCAGTGACAGACGACCCCCCCCACCCACCCTCGGGCAGCCCCAGGGCTGCAGGATGTATTTGGCAGCATCTCAGCCTTAGGCAGCCCAACTAGGACGTACGCACGTGGTGACGCTCAGTCAAAGCTGACGGCAAAAAGCTACCCCCAACAACACCCTCTCAGAGCAATTTTAACATCACCTGAATTTAGCACCCGAAATTTACCCCTTTCTCAGCCAGTTTTAAGCAAAATAAATGAAAAACCCACTGTCCATTTTTTTTTACCAGAGAGCTACTGTTTACCACTGTTTGTACACTTGTACTGCAAAAATGGGAGTTAACATACTGTTTTGTGGAATGATCCTTGGGAACTAATTGGAGATACATTTTTTGTACTGTTACTCTGACGTCCGAAGACACTCAACGATCATTGACAGGATACTGACAATGAAATGGCACATGGTGCATTGCACCCAACTAATTGCTTGTCTGGTGCACACCTTTTTGACAGCACCATGACCTTTTTGGGGAACTCTTTATTTCTACGCAAACAATTTCTATTCTATCTCTAGTCATTTCTATTCAACACAAACCAGTGACACGGTGACCGTTCTCGTGTAGCAACTTTGGAAACTCTCCCTCTCTGTGTGAACACCCCACGTACACAACCTAGTCAGATCATAGTAAGAGCAAAATGACACAACAAGCAGAACAACTTGTGATTTCAGCGAGTCTCTAGAGTATAACAATATTCCATGTGGTATTGGCCAAGTTCTTGCACTGTGTGCGCACTGCGTGCATACTGCGCACGCAGAGGCTGGGATACTCACCCAAGAATACCTGTCACCTGTCTAGTAGCACGGCGAAGCAGCAAAGCCCACATGAGAACAATGAAAACGCCTTCAAGGGCCTTCAAGGGCGCCAAACATCCACATGCAGATCTACGCATCTACACATGCATAGGTTCATCAATGTGTAATTGTACCTTGCCATTTGTGTTTTGGGAGCTGATCTTGGCGAGCATCCTCAAAGCTTTCAAACATGATTTCCTTCAATGCTTTCCATCTCTTGTCTTGCGTGGTGCACCTTGACACTTCAAATATGCCACATCCTAAATGCTTAGGAAGCTAAAAAAAACCCGCGCACGGAACCAAAAACTTGTGAAAAGGGGCCGTAACTAGGGTTCGAGTATTTGTCGACATCCAAAACTTCGCAATGCGTGCACACTGCGTGCATGGCATTCCCATTGTTCATATGCCAGAAGAACTCACGATTGAACTTTCAGAGGTGTTGTGGGTGGCAGCCATCGCTAGCTTTTCTTCTTCTTCTTCCCTCATTTTGCAACTTTATTGTATACAGTGACGCCGAAGAAGCAGAAGGAGACACCAAGCCAAAAGAGCCCCAAGCCCATCACAAAGGTGCACAAGACGGAGGTCAAGGCCAAGACGAAGTCGGCTGGCAAGGCGGGGTCGAAGAGGAAGGGTGACCAGGCTGCGGGTGCGCTGTAGCAGAAGAAGCACGGCGGCTTGGCTCTTTGAAGGATAAGATGGCTGGAGTTAAGAAGTAGCCTGCCACAGAATGGATAGGTAGAGGTAGGTCGATCTGTGGTGATGAGTGGTAGTTTAGCTCGTACTAATTCCTTTTTTTTTTGATCAAATAGGCTGGTTCAGAGCGTGCCAGGAGCCGCTGTGGGCCAAGTTCAAAGCTAAATACAGATTTCGGCAGTGCAAGGGTGTGCATACGGGCTTCAGCTCATGGCTCGGCCCCCATGTTTTCCCGTTGAGGTGGGCGTGGTCATGTTAGCTGGATTTCCCACTCGTTTGGATCCCAGTGCGCTTTTTGTCGTTTTGGTAAGGGTTGCAATGGGACTTCCCACAAGGTGGGGTCCCATTGTTCCCGTGGTCGTTTCCGTATGAGGTATATTGTCTGGCGAGCTTGTCTGGACGCGTCCCAGTATAGTGTTGTTTTCTGCTGGTAGCTGTTTTTGAACCCCTGCGTCAAGTTCATGATGTGTTCCTGTTGTCGCCACGTGTAATGTGCCTGTTGCATGTGGTGAGCCAGCAGCAGGTTGGTGTCTGTGCGCATTCTCTCAAACCTTTCGTCTGTAAGGAGTGATGTTTTCAGGTCCGCGTACCATTTCACTGTGTCGTGTTTTGCCTGTTCGTACCATTGTCGGCGTTCCAGGCACATTGTTGTATATGTGTTGTGTAGTTGTTGTGCCTCTATATGTTCTTTGATCAGGTTTGTCACAAGCAGGTGGTATTTTGTTTTGGCTGTTAGTGTGTTGGCGTATAATGTGGGTAGTTCTTGCAGGTGCCGTCGTGTTACCTCTGATGCGTGTGCGTTGCAATATGCGTCGTGGGTGCGTTGTGCGTGCTGCTTTGCCAACTTGTCTGAGGCCGTTAGGTAATGTTCCCACCACCTAGTGTCACCATCCAGGCGTCGACGTTTCTGAGTTCGTTCTTCCTGAGTCAACGTGCCTGTCTCATGAATGCTCGCAAACCATGCCACCGCCTCGTCGTTGTTTACAGTGTGCGCATCCTGGAGCCACAGTTTGGGGTCTATGGGCTCTGTTGTTGCAGGCTCGGCCCTGCGTTTACGTTTCCTATCACACCGCATTGAAGCACCGACTTGGTTGCGTAGGTTTTGTGCTGTTTCCCGTGGTGGTAGTGTTTGCGCAACAAACCTAGTCAGTCATAGGGGTGATGGCGGCTGTTGCGGTGTGGGGTCGGCGAATTTCCGTCTTAGGGTCTGGACGGCCTGGATCATGCGGAACTGGAAGAGGCCTACCTCTGCCCGTAGATTGTGTCTTTTTGCGGTGGGGATGGCATTGATGAGGGACAGCGGGATGAGTAGTCTGGCACATAGCCAGAGTTCAAGGCTGGTGGCCGTTTTCTGCCATTGGCAGGCGTGCTGGGCCCAGTCAGTCCAGCTCCTGCGCCACAGGTCCCAGAATTCACCCCAGGCAGGGCAGTACGCTAGTCTTGACTGCACTGACGCCCCGTGTTGTTGGCCACAGTTGGAGCACAGGGTGGGGGACCGCTCCCAGGGGGCGCCTGTTCCCCACCATCTTACCTGTCCCCAGAGCCAGGGGGTCCACGCATTTCGTCTGTAATGTTTCATGGGGAGCCACCTCACCCAGTGTACCTCCGGGGTATGTTTTTGTCTACGCACTTGCATAATCCATGCCTTTGCAGGCGTGGGCATGATTTGTCCGATAATGACAATATCATGGGGTTGTGGTTGTTGGGAATCCATGGGCACGTTGGCGCCCATATTCACAAGGACATCGGAGTGGTTGTTCCCCTGCATGTCCTTATAGTCGCTATACGTGGTTGCTTGTTCGAGGGTGCGGTGCCGAGGAGTCCATCGTATGGTGAGACGTTTCGTGAAGGCATTGTGGTAGCCTATGTCGCGGTAACCCTGGTCTTTGACTACCCCTTTACGTTTTATAGGGGTGGCTTTCGCCACACCTTGGTTGTCGAGTACGATTTCGTCCCCTTCGCTGGCCAGTTCAAAGGCCAGCGCGCACGCGATCGTCTCGGCCCGGTACACCTGTTGAGGTCCGTGTACGGGGAACGCTGCGCGGTAGTTTCCATTGTATATGCCTCCTCCTGCTCTTCCTTGTCGTTTTGACCCGTCTGTATACCACTTTGTGGTGGTGGGTTCTCCTGTGTAGTGTATGGTGATCCCGTGGAGTTTCCGTTGGTGTGGTACACTTCAAGGGTCTCCTCTGGGGTTGGTTCGTCGGGCGGATTCATCCAGCCATAATCTAGGCGATTTGTGGCCGGCCGTGTTTTCCCCGCGTTCGTTTCCTGGTCCTCTTCCGAGCTCTCCGAGTCGTAAAGGCCCGCCGATAGGGGGCGGTGCTACCTAGGTTGGGAAATGCGCTGACCTACCGTGCCCCCTAGAGCTCGGACGGCGTCAATATATTTGTATTTGGTTGCGGTGAGCTGCTGCGTGGGGCCGTTGTTTTGTAGTTCTTGCTGCCCTGGTGTGATCCACCGGTTGATGTAGGACCACCACAGTTGTCGTAGGCCTAGTCCCCCGTGGCTTAGGTTTGTTGTGAGTCGGTGTTTGTTCATTTGTTGTTCTATCGCGGGTGTGTCCCTGATGTAATGTAGGAGTATGTCGTCCCAAAGCGCCATCCGGGATCTGTTCCCGAGGAACAGCCCCCTGTACGTCCATCGCGGGATGAGGACGGCGTTGATGATGGCTACCTTCTCATAGGCGTTCAGCTGTACGCCGCTATGTCGTGGTGTAGCTGTGTGATTACCATGTCCCACACTGTATCTTCCTGTGTGGGGTGGGCTAGTACGTGGCCCAAGTAAGTCATTATGGGTGGCCGCACGGGGATCAGCTGGTGTTGCCATGTGATGGGCTCCAGGTTATAGTCTTTGGCCCAGTGGTATACTTTGGTTTTGTCCTTGTTGAAGCGTAGCCCCATTGTATGCGGAGCCTATGTGCAGGGGGAGGTCGGTGTCCTAAACGGGTAGGGTGGACATTGAGTTGGTAAAGCGCTGGAAGTGTGGTGTACCACTTCGAGACAGATGGCTGCGGTTTTCTACAAGGTGGGTTGGGGGCTCCTATCCTCCAACGAATGCCGAGTAAAACCAGAGCGTGGTCCGATATGGGCATTTGTATAGTGTCGTAGTAAGTCCAGGGTATGTTGGGTATTTGTTGCCTAATCAATATGGCGTCCAGGCGACGCCGTCGTCCATGCCTTGGAATGCGTGTGTAGTATTGTCGAGGTTCGGGCGGTTGACTACTTGCGTGTAACAGGTCGAGAAGCACACCGTTGGCTAGGTCTTGTTGCCAAGGGCGTGACGGGTCGGACGACCATATGTCGTCGTTGTGGTCCCCCATTATGATGTCGTATGGTTGGAGGGACTGTAAGAAGAGGTCTACCTCTTGTTTGTCTTGTCAACTGAATTTGGAGTAGATGCAGGCTATAGTCCGCCGGGGGCTATTGGGGAGCTGCAGTCTGAGGGCCCCCGCCAGTCCGCTAGGCGAATATAACGTTTCGAGGACATGGGGGACCACAGTGTTGCGGATGAGGAATTGTACTAATTCCTTTTTTCAAGAGAATGAGTTGAATGATATAATTTGGTTGTCAGTGTGATGCCCATCTATTCATTCAGGGGTTGTCATGTGGTCTATTTGTGCTTTTGGGTTGCAAGTAGTCAACAATGTACCACCAAGACAGCCGGTTGCGCTTGCTTACTCTGTACATAATTTTCCGGGGTTTTTCAGGTTGCCATGGGGGATGTGATGTCAAGCTGTCGAAAACATTGACAGGCATTGCACGAAAACAACGACAGGCGTTGCACGAAAGCACGACATGTATGTGGAACATGTGTAACGGTTGGCAACATACTTCTGGAATCAAGCACTTGCTTGTTGTTAGGGTTCAACAGATGCCAGTCGTACAAGCGGTCGGGCTTGGTTTGCCTATTCAGCTTGCACATTGCCGCCACAACGAAACCGTCACTGGTGATGAGGGCCACAAAATTGTTCACTTTTAGCGGTTGCTACCCTTGTACACGGACAAAGTCCTTGAACTTGGGTACCGGTATCAGAAATAGCTGTACTGACTTTCGCTGTACCAATATCAGAAATAGCTGTGGTGAATTGGCTGTACCACTGTCAGAACTCACTATACCGAATTAGCTGTACCGGTATGAGAAATAGGTGTACTAAATCAGCCGTGCCAGCATCAGAAATAGCTGTACTGAATTAGCTGCACTGGTATCAGAGATGGCTGTGCGTTGTACCGGTATCACAAAGGGCTGTACTCAATTGGCTCTACCGGTATCACAAATACCTGTACTGAGTTAGCTATACCGGTATCAGAAATAGCTATGCTGAATTAGCTGTACCGGTATCAGAAATATCTGTACAGAATTCGGTGTAATGTTATCAGAATTAGCTGTACTAAATTAGCTGTGGCGGTATGAGGACTAGCTGTACTGAATCACTGTAGCGGTATCGAAAATAGCTTTAGTGAATTAGTTGTACCGCTATGTGAAATAGGTGTACTGAATTAGCAGTACCGGTTTCCGAAATAGCTGTACTAAATTAGCTGTACCGGTATCAGAAATAGCTGTGGTGAATCAACTGTACAGGTATCAGAAGACGGCTGCCATAAATTAGCTGCACGGGGATCAGAAATAGGTGAACTGAATTAGCAGCACCGTTATTAGAACCAGCTGTACTCAGTTAGCTGTACTGGTATCACAAATGGCTGTAATGAATTAGCCGTGCTAGTATCAGAAATGGCTGCACTGAATTAGCTGTACTGGTATCACAAATGGCTTTGCACTGTACCGGTATCAGAAAGGACTGTACTTAATTAGCTCTAAGGTAAGGGAGCGGGTTGTTGTACCAGGGACTAGTTGTTGTACCACCCTAGGTTTTTCTCATATTCCCAATGAAAATGATTTGTTCTTGGTCAGATTTAGGGCCCATAAGGGGTGGCCTACCATTGTGATATGCTTGGATGTACCTAAATCCGATTGCCTAACACAAGTTTGGGTCAATAGAGGTCCTATGGGGCCTCAAGAAGAATTATCCCTTCTTTTGCGCTCACTAAGAAATCAGTGAAAAGTTGATTGTTTGCATGGAAATGAGGTCCGGTGGCCACGTGAGACGCTGATCCGTAGTGCCAAAAGTTTTGCATCACCAATTTGCATCCCATGGCCCAGGGAAAACCATGCTTCGTTGCGTAGCAACATGATTTTGCACTCAGGTTTTCATGATCTACAACATGGTCAATATTTTTTTTCAAAAAAAATTAAAAAATTTTTTCAACTACATCGTTCCTTTGCACATTCCTTTGCACAGTGTTTGTATTTGCTCTTGCCAACAGCCACACAGCCAACAGCCCACAGCCAACACCCAACAACCACGCATTTGGATTCTTGGTGTTTTTGACAAGGAGGAGGGCCGCGTTGAAAAACACTTTCCAACCACCTATGCACTACTTTCATGGCAAATGAACAAATCGAAGTCGTCACCCACCTGCTCATTGCTGGACACCGATTCAGGCTCTGACTCAGGCTCAGGCTGCAGGACTGGCGGAGCATTATTATTAAGCCTTCGCCGCTTTGGAGCTGGAGGTTTTGGGGCAAGGCGGGGTCCATGTTCACTGATTGTCCCTGAGCATTGATTGCCACTATGGTAGTGACACGTTGCCTTGCCCACCCCCGACGCCTTGCTACAAATCTCTTCCCTCTCCTCGCCCAAACCCTCTAGCCCACAGTTCAAAAGTTGCGCATGAAGCCACTTTCATCTTCATTCCAAATACATGCAAGGTCGTGTGACACCTTTTCAAGGGTAGGCCTTAGGGTTTCGTTGAACAATTGTTCCCATTGTTGTGCTGACAGCTTAGCTGCTGCTCTCTGGGACTCCATGTTCTGCGCTAAACGCGACACAAACTCCTTGATCCCTTTCTTGAACAGCTTCCACTAGGTTTTCCCAAAATTGCACTTCAGCGACGCATTCGAAACATGCGCGATATTCTTCCACATATCTGCCGCCTCGTCCTTTATCTCTTGCGTCGTTGGAGCAATAGCAGCGTCGGCACGTTTGTTCATCCACTTGGTCAGCGCGTCCTCCTTCAAAGATGGTTTTGGGCCCGGCCTGACATCTATGTCTTCGCCACGGCTGCGAAAAGGGGAGAGTAAAGCAGTACGCATAGGGCTTTTAGTGCAGCGCCTACGAGTTTGAAAGGTTACGGAGAGGTTGTTTCGTGCGAGCGTTCACGATCGTTCACGATGATCCACGTTCGGCATTGGCATTCACCCTGTCATTTGCCATCAGTGGTGATGTGCTGCACGTGTGAAGGATACCTGTAGCGCTCCATCATTCTGGCCAGCGTGTTCCTGTGCACACGCAGTTCTTTGGCGTCTTGTCGTCCGCTGTTGAGCTTCGCCAAACATTCATACACGACGCGGAGCTTGTCGCTCGGCTTGTCTGGGATAGGGAAGACGTATACAGGCAGGGAGGGAGGTTTCGGCACCAGTGTCGGCCTTCTGTGCTGCTGCTTGCCTTTTGGGGGAGGTTGAGGATCTCCTTCAACCAGGTAGTGGCTCTCCGCTTGGATTGACGCATCTAAAATACCACATCCCAAAAATAAAAAAATTCTGTTATGCACGTTCCAAAACTGTACAGTTTCACCGTAAAATACCTTTGTTTTTCTGCCTCCAAGATGGCACCGGAAGTAGCGCGGCCCAAATCCCACGGCGCTTACGGAGGCCCGCCCAGGAAAGATTTCTCCAGGTAGAATCCAATAATGCATAAATCCAATAATGGGCCTCAAACAATTAAAAACTTCTAAATGTCACCTAAAACATTACCAATTTACAATCATCAGCATCAATGGGAGCCGCCAGTTTCAATTTTATAGATTTGGTACACTAAATGGCTCTTTTACCTTACCGGTATCAGAAATAGCCGTGCTGAATCAGCCGCACCAGTATCACAACCAGCTGTGCAGCTAATTCAGTACAGCCGTTTCTCATGCTGGTAAAGGTAATTCAGTACACCTATGTCTGATACCGGTACACGTATATCAATACAGCCATTTCTGATACGGGCACAGCTAACTCCATACAGCTATTTCTAATACCGGTACCGCTCATTCAGTACAGCTATTTCTGATACTGGTACAGCTAATTCAGCAGAGCTATTTCTAATGTCTTTACAGCGCCTGATGCCGCTACAGTAAATTCTGTGAAGCCTTTTCTGATACCGGTGCGGCTGATTGGGTACAGCAGTTTCTTATACCGATACAGCTAATTCAGTACGGCTGAGTCTGATACTGGTACCCCTAATTCAGTACAGCTGTTGCTGATACCGCTAGAGCTATATCAACACAACTATTTCTGATACCCGTATAATTAATTCCGTACAGCTGTTGTTGACACAAGTACAGCCAGTTCAGCACAGCCAATTCAGATGCGGGAATAGCTAAACCAGTACAGCTATTTCTGATACCGGTACAACTGATTCATCACAGCCATTTCTTGCACCGGCACAGCTAACTCCGTACAGCTATTTTTGATACCGGTATAGCTAATTTAGTACAGCTATTTCCGATACTGGTGCAGCCAATTCAACAAAGCTAGTTCTGATATCGGTACGGCGCCTAATTCTGCCACAGCAAATTCTGTATACCTTTTTCTGATACCGGTGCAGCTGATCGGGTACATCTATTTCTTATACTGGTACATTTAATTCAGTACAGCTATTTCTTATACCGGTACCCCAAATTCAATACACCTCTTGCTGATACCGCTAGAGCTATATCAACAAAGCTATTTCTGATACCCGTACAATTAATTCGGTACAGCTGTTGCTGACACATGGACAGCTAGTTCGGCACAGCCAATTGACATGCTGGAATAGCGAAAAGCAGTACAGCTATTTCTGATACCGGTACAACTGATTCATCACAGCTATTTTTGACACCGGCACAGCTAAGTCGGTAAAGCTATTTTTGATACCGGTATACCTAATTCAGTACAGCTCTTTCTGATATTGGTACAGCCAATTCAACAAAGCTATTTCTGATACCGGTACAGCCAATTCAACAAAGCTATTTCTGATACTGGTACAGCTAATTCAGCAGAGCTATTTTCGATAACCGTATAGCGCCTGATGCCGCTACAGCAAAATCCAGTGAAGCCTTTTCTGATACCGGTGCAGCTGATTGGGTACAGCAATTTCTTATACCGATACAGCTAATTCAGTACAGCCATTTCTGATACCGGTACAACTAGTTCGGTGCTGCTATTTCTGATACTGGTACCCCTAATTCAGTACATCTATTGCTGCTACCGCTAGAGCTATATCAACACAGCTATTTCTCATACCCGTACAATTAATTCCGTACAGCTGTTGCTAACACGCGTACAACTAGTGCAGCACAGACAATTCAGATGCGGGAATAGCTAAATCGGTACAGTTATTTCTGATACCGGTACAACTGATTCATCATAGCTATTTTTGACACCGGCACAACTAACTCCGTACAGCTATTTTTGATACCGGTATAGCTAATTCAGTACAGCTATTTCTGGTACTGGTACAGCCAATTCAACAAAGCTATTTCTGATATCGGTACAGCGCCTGATGCCGCCACAGTAAATTCTATACAGCTTTTTCTGATACCGGTTGCAGCTAATCGGGTACAGCTATTTCTTATACTGGTACAGCTAATTCAGTACAGCTATTTCTCATACCAGTACCCCTAATTCAATACACCTCTTGCTGATACCGCTAGAGCTATATCAACACAGCTATTTCTGATACCCGTATAATTAATTCCGTACAGCTGTTGTTGACACAAGTACAGCTAGTTCAGCACAGCCAATTCAGATGCGGGAATAGCTAAATCAGTACAGCTATTTCTGATACCGGTACAGCTGATTCATCACAGCTATTTTTGACACCGGCACAGCTAACTCCGTACAGCTATTTTTGATACCGGTATAGCCAATTCAGTACAGCTATTTCCGATACTGGTGCAACCAATTCAACAAAGCTATTTCTGATATCAGTACGGCGCCTCATGCCGCTACAGTAAATTCTGTACAGCTTTTTCTGATACCGGTGCAGCTGATCGGGTACAGCTATTTCTTATATTGGTCTAGCTAAATCAGTATAGCTCTTTCTTATACCGGTACCCCTAATTCAGTACAGCTGTTGCTGATACCGCTATACCTAGTTCAACATAGCTATTTCTGATACCCGTACAATTAACCAGCACAGATATTTCCGATATCCGTACAGCTAACTCAGTACTGCTATTTCCGATACCGGTACAGATAGTTCAGTACAGCTATTTCAGGAGTGGTAAAGCTAATTCAGTACAGCTGCGTCCGATACCGTTAGGGCTAACTCAGAATAGCCGTTTCTGATGCCGGCACCGCTAATTCAGTATAGCTATTGTTGATGCCAATAGAGCTTATTTAGTGCAGGGATGGGCCACAGGCCAGATTCTGTCAATAAAATCGCCCATTAAAATACCAATGGCAGGTACAGTGGCCATCCAAGAGTCAATGTCGTGTCTATCCAGCTTTGAAAAGGGGCCGTGCATATCAAGAACACTGAAGGGCGGCTGGTCAGGCAGGGTGATTTCAATGGCAGTGGCAAAACGATTGGGGGAGTGCAGTAGTTTCGTGTCGGGAGCTATCGAGTTGTGGATTAAAAACAACGTGTTTGGGTTGTGGGCCGTGCGCATTATGGGGACATAATTGGGCACCACACGTGCAGTTTGAGAGAGCTGTTGCTGATTTTGGGCTCATCAAGGATAACCTCTTGGACAAGGCGATTCCAGCGATGGTTCGAGAGGTGGGGGCCTCCCACGTTCAGTGCAGTCACTCGGAATGCGTTCGGGATGTGTGTCGTGGGGGGGCTTGCATTTGGGTGCACGTCATTGCTCGGCATGATGCACCTCATCGCAATGTTCCAAGGTAGTCTTATGCAGGCGAAGGTTAACGGGTAGGGGCAAGGCGCGAGAGCGAGGGGCATTGGGTTCACAGGTGGCACATGCCACCAATCTCCGAAGTCACATTGATGACAGAAGTAGGCAGGCATGAGGCATAGGAGACGTATTTGCCAGCTTATCAGCTGCAGTGACCAGGGGTGTGGTCCGTACTTGTGGTTGAAGTTTTTGAGGCATGTGCGTATATGGGAACGGGATGAGGGTGGTGCATCATGGGGGGGGGGGGGTCAGCCTGCATGAGCGGATGTGATTGGGAAAACAATAAAGTGCCGAGCAGGTGAAAGAGATATGCAAATCTGATTGGGTAACGACGCATGTCGTGGTGCCGTGGCAGTGATGTGGTTCGAGGACGCAAACGCATTTTTAGGGGAAAGACGTAGAGTGGTGGGGGGTGACTGATCTGCAGGGCAAGGGTGCAGTAAAGGCATATCACAGGGTGTTGTCTGGCAAGCCAAGCAGCATGAGGGAGGAGGGAATTCGCAAATGCTCCAGTGAAGTAGAGCACTATATACCACAGGACAGCAATGGAATGGATGCGCATTGTGTCATAATGTGCAGGTAGCCACTCAAGCGGGGTGTCATCGTGGTCTCCGGGGTTCTCCTCATTTTCCGATTCTGTAGTAGCAGCAGTTGCATGGTCCTCAGGGTCCACATCATTTTTAGATCGTGTGGCAGCAGCAATTGCGGTAGTGTTAGGGACTTGGGCCAAATTTTCTGCCGAAAGGTAGTTTCTGCATTTCTGAGCCTCCGCTTACGATCCGTATTGTAGCCCTCCTTTGATGCGCCATTCGTCCCCTTCCCAATCGGGGTCATGAGGTAGTTTGGTGGCCTGGATCTCAGTCTTGATGGACTGCCGCGCGTCATGATGAGCAGTGGTGTCGAAGGCAACTTCCCCATCACTCAGCTCAAATCACATGCCGTGACAGATTAGTGCCGATTCCGTGTTAGTGTAGGTGCAAAGGAAAATGGTGTAACCGATCTGCATTCTCCCCGGCCATGTTTCTAGGTCAGCGATCTCCCCAAACAATGCCGCGTAGCAGCGTGCAGTGTTGACAGATGATCCTGCGGGCATTGTCGATTTTGCCTGTGCGCGCAGCATCTCAATTGTGTCCTGTGATATGGCCTTGTTACTCCACACGCCAAAACGGATTCGCCGATCATCATTGACCCGTTTCAGAATGAGGCGTGCGCCCTGCCACAGCCTGCGTGCCACGTCTATGATGTTCACGCCCTGGGCTGGTTTGAAGAGGAGCTTATATCTATTGTATGGGATGTGCGCGGAGAACCATTGTTGTAGCACTTATTCTTCAGAGATAGTGTCAGAGGTGTCGAGGGCAGTCCAGATATCGGTGATTAAATCTTCCTGAAACTTGACAGTGCCCTGCTCGAAAATTGGAATATGACGTACAAGTTCTCAGTGTCTGTTAGCATAATGTATCTAAATTGCTGGGCATCAGACAGCATTTCCCATTTGGGAAGGAGGCGTTCCGGGAACTTGTATTCAAAGATGAAGCCCTCAGATTGAAGGTTCTTGCACCGTTCTGATGCCATGCCATGGCAAGAGTGCCTGGCGTTTAGCCGGTGCACTCACACATTATGTGGTGTTGTTGATGTACCTGCAAAACGCCACATCGTGGGAAACTTCTAGGGGGGTACAGACACGGACAGTCGGTTTTGCCTCCTCAAAATTATCATGCTCGTCTTGTTTCGTTACCCGGAGCTGCTGTATTGAAGACATATCAGACCACAGGGAGTCGGAATGCATCAAGATAGCAAATTGGTAGCGTCGGCGCGACGTGCTGGGTAGGGCTGCCCAACTTGCGGGTTAGGGTTAGGGTTAGGGTTAGGGTGCGGGTGTTGATTCTGTGGGCGGCAATCGGGTCCACCAGCTTGCGTTGCTGTCATACAAAATGGCAGTGGCATGTTTTCGCGCCTTGCGGAGGATAGCCGTGCCGTCCATCAGCAAGGTACAACACACAGATTCAACGAACGCTTGAGCGGTGTCGATGACGACCCATACACTGAGTCCCGGCTTTGTTTGTGTTGCAGCCTATACACGGCGCACAATGGTGTCCATCCATGTGGTTTGGTTTCCATTCCATGGTAGAGACTTTTTCGTCTCATCGACATATTCCTCGCGCCGAGCATCGCAATCTGGTAAGATGATGAGGATACATCCTGTCAGCGGGAGGAAATCAACAGAGGGGAGTGTTGGCACGGTACCTTCATCCTTCAGGAGGGACCAAGTGCTCGTGAAGCCGTCGCCTACTTCTAGGCTCCAGGGTTGGATGTGTTTCATGGTACTGAGCAAATGGGGCTTGGGAAGGCGTGGGAACGCGTGTCAATGACCACCTGTCCATTGTGTCGAAGGTTGAGCTCGTCATGCGGCCGTAGGTGTGGGGCTGGCTGCAGGTGATTTACTGAGGCTACGCCCATCTGTATGACACGGTCAGTCCAGTGCTGTATGCCACTGGCAGACACCAATTCATCGGACGCGGAACTTTTGGGAGTCGTTGTTTTGCGTGCTTTATTTCACGCTGGTTGGCGGACACGGCGCTTTTGCTTCGCTTGGGGTGTTGTAGTTCCTGTCGATACTTTGATGTACTGGACTCCGCTGGATGGTGCTGCCGTTGTTGGTCACGGGTGTTATCCCGATGTGTGCCATCCGATGTGTCATGTGCCATCGATGTGTCGATGGCTTGGGTCGGTTGTGCTGATGCCGGGGTTGCTTGTGCTGCCCGTTGGTATTGCGACTGCTGGTGTGGGTTGTGCTAGTGGCGTTGTTGCTGGTGGTATGATATGTACCCGTGTTGATGCTGATGCTGATAATGGAGGTGTGGTTGCGGGGACACGTGTAGGTGCTGGTGGTGTGGTTCGTGTTGCTCGAGTTGGGTACGCGGTGTGGGTTGGAACTGTGGTTGCATTTGCTGATATTGTGGCTGATAGTGTTGCGGTGGTTGTATGGGATGGTCATATTGCTGCTGTGGCGCGCCTGTCCCTTTTGCCTTGCCTTTGCTTTTGCCTTTTCCAGCCTTGCGCTGATTGGCATATGGTTGTGTGCGGTTATCTTTGTGATCCCGCGAGTTTGTCATTTTGGCCGCATCATGCGGTGAAAGGGGTGGTTGGTATTGGGTGTCCCGATGCTGCATTATATTTCGTGCTGGGGTGCGATAGGGCGGTTGTGGTAGTGGTTGCTGCGGGGCCCGGTGAGCCTGCCCTGGCGCTTGAGCCATAGGGCATTGTTGTGGGGGTAATTGTAAGTGATTATGCGGGTATGGCGATGCATATGAGGGGGTCGTGGGCTTTGGTCCGTGGTTGTTTTCTTGGAATACCTGTGGCTGCAGGTGCTGCCATTGAGCCATCTCAGGGTCCCGGATGTAATCGTTTGTGTCCCATGTTTCGGAGGGCTCGTCGTACATGAATGAGTCTTGCATTGCACACCACTTCCGGTGAACGAGCGGATTTTCCAGCCTTCAGCATTGATAGTTGCTCAGCAAAGGGGGCACAGGTGCTTATTTTAAGGTGAGTTGCAACCGGTGAATCGCGCAGTTCTCAGTATGAACCCACCTCTTAGTCTAGATCAAGGTCACTCTTCTGTGCTAGGATGAGTGGGGTGACTGGACCTGGTTCTCAAGGCAAGGTTCAGACCTGTTTAGTGCTGCAGTAATCAGAAGTTGGCGCTGTTGCACTTCTTAGGAAGCGTTAGGTCTTATTGAGAATGCCTCTGGGCCGCAGCTTAGTAGCTCTGAGGTAGTGCAGCTGCTCACAGAAAGTGTTGCACTCGTGCTTCTGGGTAGTGGGAGGTCTTATCGAGAATGCCTCCACGAACTCAGCACATCGTCAACGGCGGCGGAGATTTCCGCCTACTGGGCGGAGTTGCGTCTCCGGTACTCGTCCTGTGGCCTCCGCCCAGCAAGGGAATTCCCGCGTAATGGACTTCGTGACAAAGTCTTTGTCAGCGGCGGCGGAGAGTTCCGGCTGCTAGGCGAGGTTGCGTCTTCGGTACTCGGCCTGTGGCCCCTGGCCAGCAAGGAAATTCCCGCGTAGCGGAGTTCGTGACAGAGCCCTCATGGACGGTGGCAGAGAGTTCCGGCTCCTGGGCGAGGTTGCGTCTTCGGTACTCGTCCTGTGGCCCCTGGCCAACAAGGGAATTCCCGAGTAGTGGAGTTCGTGACAGAGTCCTCGTCAGCAGTGGCGGAGAGTTCCGGCTGCTGAGCGAGGTTGCGTCTTCAGTACTCGTCCTGTGGCCTCCGGCCAGCAAGGGGATTCCTGCCTAGTGGAGTTCGTAGCAGAGTTCTCGACGTCAACTGCACAGCCACTGGTGTTGTGTGCGAACATGGGACTGTGCAATACAGTGCCCTTGCCCGACTTATGGTGAGGGCCTGCAAAGGTTTTTCTCCGCCTGTCCGTGTCGCCAAGCTGGGGCGGGACCCCCGGGCAGGCAGTGACACGGCATCATCGAAAAAAAAATTGACACTTAGAAGGTCAGCCAGTCAGTCAGTTAGTCAAGCCAGCAGTCAGTCAGACTGTCTATCGGGCAAGTAGGCAGGCATACAGAAACACACAGTGTGAGTTTTTTTTTGGCGGCGGACTTGGCTCCAAGCAGTGAGGCGGACGGCTGCTATCAGTACAAGCAGCGGTCGAATGGTAATGTAGCCGACCGCGGGCTTTTAGGACAACGGTTCGAATCTTGGTCGGCCGACCATGGCGGCACCGCCAACGACGACGGTTGGCCAAATGGATTCGAACCGCCGACCTGCAAGCCTCTAGTCGGCTGCATTATGATTCGACCGTTGTTTGTTTGTTCTGCCAGATTCCATTCTCCCTACTACTTGAAACCTTCTGAGCTCAAACTTTTGAGCCCCCCCCCCAAAAAAAGTGATATCTAGTTTCAGGGGATAGAGGCCTCAGAATCAAAAAATCCTTTGCGGGATGGTCTTATTGGGTAAAACAATGATTTTACAAGGGGTTGGACATCAAACATCATGCTTTGGGGTGTGCTACGCAAATGACCCCCCAAAAGGGGGGCTATACAACGCCCACGCCTGCGCCTAATCAAACAACCTATCTTCGAGGTGATTCGATTTAGTACAACTATTGCTGATACCGAGACAGCAAATTCACCACAGCTAATTCCGAGGCCGGTACAGCTCAATCAGTACAGCTATTTCGGGTAACGGTACATATAAGTCACAATGGCTATTTCTGATACCGGTACCGCCAATTCAGTATAGCTATTTCTGAGCCGCTACAGCTAGTCCAACATAGCTGGGTCTGATACCGCTATAGCTAATTCAGTGTAGCTATTTCTGATAACTCTACAGCTAATTCAATACAACTACTACTGATACCAGTACCCAGGGTTTCTCACTGATTCGGAATAAAAACATTTTTTGATTCGGAAATGTTCGGAAATATTCGGAAATATTCGGAAATAGTTAGATTGTATAAAAACATACTTTTGCTCTTTGTAAATGCCCGTGGATGTCCTCTGGATGTTTGCTGTTCATACCACAGGTCCCATACTCCCAATTTCTGCACCCTGAATTTGCCAAAGTTTGAATGAGCAGGAAACGCGGGAATTAATCATTGAAACGTACACCACCAGTGCCAAGTAATGGTTTACTTCTTCATGAACCTCTGCAATATTCGGATTTAGCAGGTCCAGCTCTGATTTGGAAATGGTCGGAAATATTCGGAAGTATACGTTTCCGAATGAGCGGGAAACCTTGCAGTACCGCTAATTCGGTATAGCTATTTGGGATACCGGTACAGGCAATTCAGTAAAGCTATTTCTGATACCAGTACAGCTAATTCAGTGTAAGGATTTCTGATACCGGTACAGCAAAGTCCCTGCAGTTACTTCGTATACCAGTACAGCTAGTTCAGTACAGCTACTTTTCATTCCGGTACAGCTAAGTGAGTACAGCTATTTCTGATACCGATGCAACTAATTCAGTACAGCTGTTTCTGATACCGGTACAGCTAATTCAGTAGAGCTATCTCTGATACTGGTGCAGCTAGTTTAGTATAGCTATTTCTGATAGTGGTATGGCTAACACAGTACAGCTGTTTCTGATACTGGTACAGCTAATTCAGTACGGCTAGTTCCGATGCCGATACAGCTAATTGAGTACAGCTATTTCTGACGGCGGTACAGCAAATTTGGTACAGCTATGTCTGACTTCCGTACAGCTAGTTCAGTACAACTATTTCTGATACCACTACAGCCAATTCAGTACAACTATTTCTGATACTGTTAAAGTTAATTCAGCACAGCTATTTCTGATACCGGTAGAGCTAATTCAGGACAGCCATTTACCGATACAGCTAATTCAGTACCGCTATTTCTGCTACCGGTACAGCTAGTTCAATACAGCTATTTCTGATCCCGGTACAGCTAGTTCAGCACATCTATTTCTGATACCAGTACAGCTAACTCAGTACATCTCTTTCTGATACCGGTACAGCTAATTCAGCACAACTATTTGTGATACCAGTATAGCTAATTCAGTACAACTATTTCTGATACCGGGACGGCTAAGTCAATACAATTTTTTTTAAATCACTAAACACTGCCCTCTCCCCACTATCAACCAACTGTCAACCAGGGTAGGGGGTGGGCACTTTGGGCCAAATTGCCAAAAACCAAACTAACCCACCCACCCACAGGCCGCAGACCCCCCCCAGTGGGGTGGGAGCACCCTTAAGCAAAGGTCTGGCTCCAACGTATTGTGCAATTAATGGTTAATGCTCACACTCCCAGGGGGAGTTGTCGCACGGTGCGCGCACGGTTCAATGTTTTTGGGATGTTTAGGTGATCAGCCCCCACAGAACCTCACCTAGGGTCCCGATTTCTGCACCCCGCAGCCCTTGTTGGCATACGAGGAATCTTCATGTTTTGTTTTGATGCTTGCCACAGGTCCCAGGGTCCCTGGGGGGAGGGGTTTAAGGGGTATGATGGCCTGTGACTGACTGATGAACCGGGTCCCCCCAAATAAAGGGGGTACCCCAATTCCATGCATTCGATGTCGATCTGGGTAATAAAAATACCCAAAAGAATGCACGGTGCGCGCACGGATCGAGCAACACCCCCCCAGCATGCCACCCAAATACCACCACACCCAATGGAACAATGATCAAACATACACATACCTCCCAGGCAGCGCACCCCTGTGTGCATGCATGCAGATACACCGGCGACCATTGATCTATTGTTCTGTAGGTTCAATTGGTTTGAATCGGCCACTCCTGGCCATACAGCTACAGCGAAAGCTTCAAGGGTCCATGCCCAATGAAACTTTGCTGACAAATGATGGGGCGTCAAATTGTGGACTGCAAAACCTGGAATGGCCCCCAAACTAATGCATAAAACCACCTACACATGCCTGTCTCTAAACCATTGTAATCTCTAACCAAAGCCCTGCATGCTATGAAATATCCAAAATTGGCAACTGATTCATGCGAGCACAGGGTGAGGAAACACCATGTACATGTACTTGGGCATTACAAATTTCTGACTGGGGATCCCCAGGTGGGCGCTGTCTGCACACTCAGCATGCACCATATGCACTGCGCCGCTGTAGAGCAAATCTTTTGCATAAAATAAAGAGGCCATGGGACTTTCTGGTGTAAGGGGTTAGCATAGAACAACGGTCTATCCCACTCTAGAAGACCTCATCCCTTGGGCGACGATGGCAGCTGTTGCCTGCAATTTGTTCATGATGCCAATGTGGGACACCACCAAAATTCAGGAAGAATGCCTTGTCACTCGTCATCCTCTTCTGGGGCATAGTTGCACCGCTCCTTGTTGATGGCAACGCCATCAGGAGCAGGAGGCGGCGCTACAGCATGCCGTTGATGTTTCAATGCGCAACACCCCGCACACACTGCACAAGAGGTATCCTCTGAATCATGGACTTGGTGTCCCACACTGACAGATTGGTGTCCCAACAGCATGCAACTTCTTAGACTGCTGAGAGCGCCCACCGCCAAATGTTCACGATGGATATCAGAAGGGTTGTTGCCCAAACGGGACAGCTGTGAAGTTGAAGTATAAAAGCTGTACTGTTTTTAGAAGTACTGAACCCAGAAAAAGTAAAACAGTTGCAAACAAGTATCAAAATTACAGAAAACACAACCGCTGTCCTACCCAGGAAGCAGTACAAGTACCAGCGAAAGCATACATCATTTTAGCTACTTCTAACGGGTCGTACCAGTTTTGTTTGTTTGAAGCTATAGAAAGCGGAACCACCGAGGAAAATTTTTTTTTCGAAAAGTGCAATGACACAAGGGAGTGCAGAATGCGGATACAAGGTATGCGTGGCAGGGACAGGCGTGATGCACAGGGCAAAGAGACACAAAGCAACACAGCAGCAGACGATACTGTGAAAATGTAGCAAGCATTACCTTTCGTGGTCTTGAGTATGGATACCAACCGTCGGACAGCGACTATATTACATGGTCAAATCAGCTGAATGGAAAATCTCAGCGCATTTGCGCTGAAAAAAAATGAAACGGCTAATATGATACCATAAAACTGCTGTTTGGTAAAATCTCAGCGCAAATGTGCCGAGATTTTTTGGAATGAGCAAAACAAGGTCTGAGAACCTGTCTCTGGACGCCCGGTACATGGCGTGCAAAAGTATTCCACGGGTGACATGCACAAGTAAAAGTAATGTGGCTCGTCCGACAAACACGGACGACATATAATGCAACACAACTCTATGGCAGCCTCTGATCTGCTCCACCATGTGTCACACGTTGGCATGCATGCACCATGCTTGCAGGAAAAGTAGTCCAACACGAAGTGTCGGAAATTAGAAAGGATGTACAAAGATCGTGGTTACTGTGTACAGCAACCCACGCAACGTCGATGGTGCAAAAGCGCAACAGCGGTAAAAATATACAGCACAAAACTTTCTGAGTACCCGTGCCTACTTCTTTTTGCCTTTCTTCAACGCGGTGCCCCTGAAGGCGGCTGCATTGAAGGCCTCCATCGGCGAACGCTTCTTCGCGTTGATCCCGGCTTCCTGCGCAGCAGCGTCGGTCTTTGCTTTCGCTTCTTTTTCTGCGTCCGCCTTCTCCTTCTTTTTCTTTTCCCTTTCTTCCTTGTCGTGCTTCTTCTTCGCCTCTTTCTCGGCCTTTTCCGTCTCCTTCTTTTTGCGCTCCTTCTCCTTCTCTTCCGCCTTCTTCTTTTTCATCTCCTCTATTTCCTCCTTCTTCGATATCTCGCGTCGATGCTTCGATGGTTCGGCACTGGTACCTGCCTTGGAGCCTTCTCCCGCAGGTGCCTCATCGTCCGTGTCGTCATTCAGTTGGGCTTCCTCTGCGGCATCAGCATCTTCAACGTAATCGGTCGGGAAGGCATCGTTGATGTTTATCAGGATGTTGTGCCACATCATCGCAGGCCTCGTGTCTTCCGTTCGCAATTGCGCCTGGAGATTTGAGCAGCTCTCCGATAGGTCGACCTTGGTTCGCGCATCGCCGATCACACCCCAGCACCAACTCAAGCCAACCGGCATCTGACAAAAGATGGCGGCAAGACTTCGGCAGTCCTCCGCGACCCAGTTGACCCATCGCATTGCCTTCTCCTGCGGCTCATCGTCCCCGGAGTTGCTCATGAGCGTCAACACGTTACCCGCAGCCTCCAGCGGCAGCCCGTCGTTACCGGCGCCTGGATGGCAGATGAATCTCGGTACCTACGCACGAGTGGTGCAGTGTACTCTTCTACTTGGTACGTGCTTCTTTACAACCACACAGTATTGCAGGGGGTTGCGATGGTACAGGGATTCACATGTATTGCAGCCATTCCATACCTGCTGGGATATCGAGCCGGTATGGGTCACCGTCAGGCACATCTCGTCCACGAGGTAGGGGGTCCCCTTCGTTGCCTTGCCGTAGCAGGTGAGATCCAGGCTCATTAGTGGGGCATCGCCCCCGTGAGTGCTGGTGATGATGTTCTTGAGCGCATACATGTCGCTTCTATGCCCGTACAACACAAGGGGGATGCCCCTCATCAAGGTGCCTGCAAGAAACTGCGGGAGTCCAGATGACCAATAGCGCGGCACCTCGAATATCGAGAGGTTCATTGGCAGAGCGCTGATATCCGCAGGCACGGCGACGCCCGCTGATCCATCGTATAAGAGGAGTTTCCCTTCACAATAGTCGTTTGGGACGTTAACCTGCGCAACCCCGCCTTCAGCCTTCGATACTTGGGGTATCATGACCGGCTTCGCCAACATCTCGCGGAGGGATACCAGCATCTCCTTGTCGGAGGTCCACAGTTGTGCTGCTTGCACTGCAGCATACGACGGAAACGTCTCCGACGGGGTCCATTCCCAGCTCTTATGCGGTGTGATGGTTGCAGCAGTCACTAGACGGCAATACTGTCGTGCCCGTGTCATCTCCAGGTCCGTCTCTGAGAAGCGAAAGAAGGAATGCAATGCACACATCGACAGATCGAGTCGAGCATGGCTGTGAATTTGAACTGTGTATGCATGCCGGGAATAGAAGTGGTGTACGCAGTGCGCAAGGGGTACACGCATACTTCTGCTTGGATGGATTCGATGTTGTGACGGATGGTAAAAGTGCCAGTACCAGAACTGCTGAATGCGCACCGTCTTGATAAACTTCGTGATCCCGGCCACCGTACACTTCGGTGTGGCACAATAGGTGGCCACTTTCTGCAGATTCTCCGGTATCAGGATCGCACAGTACTTGAATGTGGACATCGTCAGCGGGACCTTGCGCTGCAGCAAGCTGTACAGGGATTGCACAAAGGTGGCGCCGCAGACCTGCACCATTAATGCCAGAGGCATGAGTTGCTTCGCGGCTGCCTCCTGCATGTTGATGCGCACAATGGAAGGCGAGCGACCATGGGTTAGCAGCAAGGAGCTCGAAGAAGAAAAAAAGCGGTGCACAAATCGGGAACAGTCAAAGGAAGAAAGCATACCGGGGATCCTGATTTGGCAGCAAATCCGCTCTGGACAATGGTGTCTTCGAGGATCTCACCAAGGGAACGAGTGAGATCCGGATCTTCGTCAAACAGTGTTTGCATCAGGCGGCAGACCTCGTGGAGATTGTTCATGCTGCCACTGTGTTGAGCGCGATTATGGATACCCGCCAAACGCCGACGAACTTGTACTGTTGTATTGAAACGGACGACGTCCAAATCGAAATGGGTGACGTGGTTTGGGGCCGTTTTCATCTGCTCGGCGTAAGACTTGGCAATCTCGTCGTTAGCCTCCTTTGCATGCTGTCCTCCAATACACCACGTACTCCTAGCTGCGGGATACGCGAGGGCACGTTTAGACACACAAAGCGGGCCACAACTGTACACAAGAACCACACAAACACAACGGCCACACACCTTGATCGTCCCAGTAGAGAAGTACAAGACGCTCCTTTGGAGGAGCAGCCAGCAAATCGGTCTTCACCTCCTTGACCCGTTCTGGGTCAATGTGTCTTGTCTGCCCCATTGTGCATGTCCGATCAATCTGCACGGACGACGACGGCAAGTGCACTCTCCGTTCCACAATGAACTCACCCAACGCCAACTTCGCCATTCGTGTGCCACAATCCTTCGGACGCATCTTCACAGGCAGATTGGCTGCATCCCCAGACTTCTTCTTCTTGTCCTTTACTTTCTTCGGCGAACCTGTCAGCTGCTCCTGCACAGGTCCAGGCTTCCCAGCATTTGTTGGCTTGTTGTCATCATCGGCGGAATCGGATCCATCGTCAGACTTGTCGTCGCCCTCCGAAGGTTTCGTCTCGGCGTCATTGTCTGCATCAGAATTCCCGCTGCAGTCGGAATCTTCCGTCTTCGAGCCCTTGGCTGGCTCATTGTCCGAACTATCATTGTCGTTGTCCTTTGCCATAGAGTACAGGCACTGGCAGACCAAGGCAGAACTGGGAACATAATAAAATATAACGAGACTATTGTACCACAGCACTACACAATCCCGTTTCCCAAAATCGTACATCAACAGCTAAAGCTAAGCCTGTTGTGGTTCAATAGATGCACTAGCAGCAGGGAACAGCCTTCTATGGAGACAAACGGGTGGCACAAGGTGCGATGCAGATGATGCAAATCTGTGAAAACGGCCTGAACTATCAGCAAAGAAAAGGACAGGGAGGATAATGACATGTGCGGACGTACACAATTAAACAGAAGTAGTGGGACACGCTGAACTCATATGACCAGTGCTCAATGTAAGTAATATGTCGCATCGGAGTGGCAATAAGCAACAGAACACAAGGATCGGATTATCATGTTGGGAACTGCGGTATGTCGTCGCACACCGCATGCATGCACGTTCTAACCCACCCTGTACGACATATGTTTGGTACATTGAAGGGCCACAGGAGGATTCAAACAACAAGTAGACGGCAGCAGCGGCTGTTTGGCAGGTGTGTGAAAAACCATCCTCGGCAGCGGGCTAAAAACGCGATATTTCACGGAAATAAAAATCTCAGCGCATTTGCGCTGAAAATATACAATCTAGCTGTTATCGTGTATCAAATCACTGATTTATGTTCCCGGTTGTAACGTGTGCACGCGCTGCACAGCTGAGGTACCGGTAACCGGGGCCCGCAGGATCGCATGTACTGTGTGCATCGCATTTCAGGTCCGACAGCCTGTACCACAAACGGGAAAACATGTTCAACCCGGAGTGCGGTGGTCCTGACGACCCTAGCGGTCCAGTATTCCATTCAAGCATCACGAGCGAACAACCGCGAAGCAAAACACGCAAGACACCGGGCCGACAGCACGCTGAAGAGGCACAGTAAACGTCGCACAGTACTTCGTAATTTAATCATCGTCCTCGTCGTCGACATCAATCGGATCCGGATCCGGATCAGGATCTAATGGTTCATTGGGGCGGTGTGCAACTGGTATGCGCAATGCATCTGGCACAGGGCCGGGTACATCTTCAGGAGCATTATGTGCCCGTGCACGTGCAACAGGGTCGAGGCGTATGCGCAGTCCAAGTAGTGCCGCTCTAGTCTCTCTAAGGTTAGCAGGTCCCCTATGGGGTACGTTCTGCTGCAAAAATTCGAGAACCTCAGCATTTGGGGCCCGTCCAGAACACAACGTGCGGGTGAATCGGTGCAAGAGAGCACACAGGGCAGGTTGGGTGGGCACTTCGGTGAGGAAGCTGGCCGGGTAGACATAACTGTGGTCATCCTCTTCAGTGATGGCTGACGTTTTCCCGCCAGACCAAGAAATTTTTTTCCAGGAGCGTGACCCACATGCAGTGAACATTGTAGTGAGTCCGTTGTACACTGCAGAAAAAAATTTTTGTGGGACGAACTGGGTTGTTTTTTCCGCTATATCACTGCGAGGCGGAAGGGTGCGAAACAGGGTGTTCGCATCCTCCAATGCATACATCGCAGGATGCTTTTTACATCGCTTCACCAAGCGCGACAGGTTAGCCTCGTTATTTTCTTCTACATGAGCAGCAGCGGGCAGATCCGTCTGGTGCTGCTGCCAAAGGAGAAGTGCAATGCTGATTGTGCGGATATAGTCTACACGATTTGCAGCACCACGCGAAAGGGCGAGCAACATCAGGAGGCAACGGCGGAGAATGGTGTGTGCCAGGTGTCCGCTGCCTGCCTGTCTCCCTGTCCAGGTGCATTCCCTAACAAGCTGCCCAACAATGAACAAACCAGGCACATATTCGTCTAGCAGCAGACGCAGTCCCTCAAGCGTTCGAATACCAGTTTTTGTGACATCGGCATGCGGTTGGGCCCTACCTCGTAACAACACAAGCTTTCGTGCTATCAGAGGGGAAAGAATATGACGGTTCAACAGAAGTGCTGCAACGGTGGTCTCAAGTGTGGCCGGACGGGGATGATTGCGCATCTGTAGGCCAGCTCCGCCACGCGGGTGAAGGATGTATGTTAGTAGAGGAAGGAACTGTCTATACGTGATGTTCATTACGCTTTTGTACGCGTGCCACACACCAAAGTTCAAAGGCACAGCCCCAAGCCACTGATGCAGATTGTATGTGACGGTGTGACGCGAGTACAAAAGTTTTGCCACACTGTAATGGATGGCGCAATCTATGAGCAGGGGCATCGTATGCCCTGTATGCTGTTGTGTGTCCCTCACTAATGTGAGTAGCTGCACCAATTCGGCGGACGTGCCGCATTTCAGCTCAGAGATAAGCATCGGCTGCCAGTGCAAACGCTTGCGACGGTTCCGTGCAATGTCCAGCGGCACACGTATCCATGTTCGTGCAACAGCTTGTGCGTTCACCGCTGCAATAGCATCTGAAAAACCGGCACATTGCTGCCGGATCCCCTGCGCGGTCGCATCAATGTTCTGCACCAAGTCGTCCAACGTGCGGTGACCGGTAAAGGGGCGTACGTCGATGATGTGCAGCAGCGCGATGACTGTGACGTTCTTTGAGACATCCGCATGTGTGGGGTGTACGGTAAATTGCGCGTGGTACCAATTGTTCATCCACATAACTGTTGCACGGTTCTTGATGCGGTCCCACAGACGTGCAGCGGCTCGGTCTGACTGGCTACGCATGGACGGCAGGGTGTGGCGCACAAGCCCGGTAGCTGATAGTTGCCGTCTGTCGCGTCTATTGAGAGAGAGAGAGAGGTCCGCTCACGTAAGCGCTTTCGAGGCGCAGCGAGATGCCGCAGCTGCACGTAAAGATGCCAAATCTGCTTGCAAAACATTTTGTACCAGCGCGGTCTTGGTCGTGCAGCACGGGCGGCACATAGCTGCGTCATCTTGCGGCGCGTCTTCCGGTTCAACCGCAAGGCAAGGGCCCACTCGACGAAGAGAAAGGTAGGCCCGTTGCTGAGAGCCGATGCAACGATAGCATCGCCGTTGGGCCACTCATACTCTGTGACCAAATCCGAAGCGCCGGCGGCATTCAGAGAAGGCATAACATTGTCTGTTCATTGATAGCAACAAACAAGAAGAGTGCAGGCATGGGGTACGGCAAGGGATGTCCTTTGCAGATAAAACGAGTGCCTGAAAACCAGTTTTGACCTCGCCGAAAAATCTCAGCGCATTTGCGCTGAGATCTCATAAAAGGGCAATTTTACATGATCATATTACCTGTCATCCGCTGCTGATTGTTTCTTATCTGCCACTAGATTTCCTACAATCAAAATGACAACGTTCATGAAATCTGAGCGCATTTGCGCTGAGATTTCCTGAACGTTCTACTTATGGTACGCATATTGCTGCACAGTGTCTTCCGATTTCACCTCCCACATACATGCCTGTGCAACCATTTTTTGCAATTTAAAAAAAATCTCAGCGCATTTGCGCTGAAAAATAACTGTTTAGCTGTTATCCCCTATGATATTTCCTTTTTTGTTTTCTTTAACGCCAGTGCACTACCTTTTCCGTTCCTTTTGTTCCTTTCCCTTCATGTCTACGACGATGGCCTCTATCCTGTCTGTGCATACCACCTCACAGATGTTCTCTTCCGGACTTATTCATGTTTTCTGCATGTTTCCCCTGCTGGTACCCCTTCTTTGTAATCACATTGTTCCGCGGCTCTCCGTCACATCCCTTCTTCCCTTCTCCTCTTGCACGTGCACAAGCACCATAACAGCAATTGGCCTTTTACATAGTACAATTTGCTTTCCGTGACAGTCCTTCAGGTTACCCGCAAAAACACCTGTTTTTTTCCCATTGCTCCTTGGCATGCTACAACTCTTTCACTAGTTTGTTTACTTTTATGCCCATTTTCTCTGACAACCACCTCCGTGGTTTTTGTGTCAAGGTTGCTTTACAGAGGGTCAAATTTGGCGGGTAGTCTCAGCAGTCTAAGAACTTGAATTTCGACGTAATCTGGCATCACACATTGCAATTCAGCAGCCTGTCCATATCCATGTGACAACCAGGGGCTATCACATAAAGCAGAGACCAACATGTCTGGATTACAGAAAATTGAAGTGACGGTGGAGGCAACATTAGCCTGCTGTCAAGTGCCTGGGCACCTGGTGCTGGCACACCTTTTTACTGTGGTCTTCACTACCTCTGCCTCCAGTTTGTCTGAAACAATCTGGGTGGATGTGACTTGGACCCGCGGCAGTGTGGCAGATGACTGTGAAAACTGCAGGCCTTATGTGCAGAAAACTTATGCCAGAAATGCAGAATCCCTTGACCCATGCGTGCCCAATATGCCCAGTTTAAGTCAAAACTTGGCATCTTTTCTGGGGGAGTATCTGCACCATGCACACACCGCGTCACGTATTTGAACAACTTCTCTCAGAAATGGTCTACCGGGGGAGGAGTTCTAGATGGTAACTGGTGGGCTCTGAAGCGGTACCATTTTCTCCCGGTGGGCCCTGGATGGTTGCTGATATTTCCTGGTGTGTCCTGGATGGTTACTGTTATCTCTTTATGGGCTCTGGATGGTTGCTGTTATTTCCCAGTGGTCCTGGCGGTCCACATCCTATGACAGGGAAGAATCACTGCAGAAAGCAGTAAAAACTTGCACCCAGACGTGCTAGAATGCTGCTGTCTAGGGGTCTGGCAGGCCCGGGCAGGACAAGCGTTGATGGCACTGAAAAAAAAGCAACACAAAAAAAATAAACACCCAGAAAGTGAGTGGATGGCCATGAACCCACCAGACGGGGAGGGAGCGAGCGCTGCACTGCCACACTCCTGCCAGTCGAGCAAGTGTCAATGACTGACACCCCTGCACGAAGCCATGAGAGAGACATAGCTCTGTTGAGACAGGGGGTCAGAATTCTGCAATAAAATTCTGCAACCAACAGGCCTAGAAACAAGGGAGCATGACAAAAGCATCGCAGAAGCAAAAACAAGGCGCACATGCAGATTGGGGATGTTTTGGGGCCCCCAAATGGACGCAGTTGCCTCTAAATCAGGTGAAAGGGTCTACGGCACAACCCCAGTATCCGCACTGTGCACACACCGCGCACGCACCGCGTCTGATACTCCCCTTCTAGGCTGTTGTGGGTACTTTGTGAATGCACAAAACTCTGTGGGAAGGTCTTGTATTCGACGCCAGTATCAAGCCTGGGCTGCAATCTTTCATGACCAATGGGAACTGGGCCATGCCTGCACCAGAAGGCCAAGCCAGGGAAGACACAGGTGTCATGCAGTAACAACGCATTGCACAATGCAACACCAGAAGGCAACACTAGAATGAAATACTGAACAATACAAGATAACAACATGCAGACACAAGCAACCCAACAGCAGCCCATGCCTCACAACCCATGCACACTGCACACTGCAACACTTCGCAACGCAACAACGCCCAACCAAGGCGGCACCACACAATGCAATACGACACTACACAGCTGCTTGACTGCTACAAAGAATAATTGCCCTTCGAGCCTTGAATGAAGCAAGACTCACAGCTACCTTCTTTGCCACATAGGGGCTCCTCCTCCTTTCCTGTTGATACTCATACCGGGTGCCAACCCACTGGCATTGTAGTCTTACTGCCATCTGTATCCACATCCCAATCACATGTGATATGAACCGCCGTGCCCCCACCACATTCTTTCCAGCTTGCATACTTTACACCTCCTGTAGACTGAGCTGGGATGGGTCACCCGTGTACAGCCCACTGCACCCAGCCTATCCCTTTTTGCAAATCGTGTTTTGGAAGAATTGTGACTTGTCAGTTGGTACACTTGGAGAAAGTCGTGCTTCAACAAGGCTGTGCTTGCACACAACACATACAGTGATATGTTGGGCCTGTAAAGGTCATGGTCCCAAACAATGCAGTGACGTATGGGTGGCATGCTTAGAGAGGGTCATGATTGTGCAGAAGGGAAGATGCGTGGTTGACCCCCCACATGGATGGATTGGCAGGGCGAGCGGTGACAGGTTCCATATCACCACCAGGCAACCTTTGGGAAACGGCAAACACAGACTGAACCCCCATCGACGCCACGCAACCCCTGGGTGCAATCAAACAATGGTGAATGGCTGTGTGGGTGGTGGTGGTGGTGGGTCCTGCCAGACCCCATGATGCACCAACAGCTGCATCATAACCATAGGAGAACATAAATTAGTCAAAATGATTTCTGTCAAATTGTTTTCAATAACCTGCAGGCGGGTGGATGAACTGCCCTTTCAAAAAAGGGGTCCAGGGATACAGAGACCTGCATCCGCCCAGCTCATGGTGGGTGCATACAGCAAGCACCACTTAGGGTGCCATCATTTCACAAACCTTACAGCATCCCTGAGACACATTTTTTTTGGTCTAAAATAGCCTTGCTAACCTGAAATACCCTTGATAACCAAACTGTACTGCTCATTCTGAAACCTGTGTACCGCAGTTCACACCAAACTGCACCAAACTAAAACCCACTTGTTGTCCCCAATCCGTCCGAATCATCACTACAGAGAAAGGGTCGTCCCGGCATGACTGGATTGTGTGTTGACGGGTTTGGAGCAAGAGCACGACACGGGGGGGCACTGCTACCTGCCTGCCTGCCTTGACAAGAGTGACAAAAGGGCTGTGCGAGATGAGATACGGGACGGAGTACATGGAATATACATATATAATGTGTGCCCTCCACTGCGACTGTCCTGAGCACGAGATGTCTCACAGGCCTCCAGGAGAACTAAGGCTGTCAGCTGGTCGGGTAAGAGGCCCTCACCACCTCTGACCAAAGACAACTAAGCGATCGACACAGCCCAATAAGTTCCGAAGGACCAGGTCCTGGCGGAGTCAGGCCGTGCCGGGACAGGCCACGATTGCATCAGCACACCCGACACATGCACAGCTACGGAACCATGCACGGGGAGGACTGGCGCAACATCACAGGCAATGAAAGTGTCTTCGGTCCAAGGCCGGAAGAAATGCAATGTGGAAGATGCAGGAGCACATCAATACATTGTCACGGGTGGGGTAGGGCTGTTCAGTGGTGATGTCCCTGCGGCACTGGGTCTCAGCCTGGTTGCTCCATCTGTTGTGTCACTGCATTCCAATGTCAGTGCTGCTCGGAGCGCATTGGCGCCTCTGTAAATCCCCATGTCTACATAACCGTTGACTTGATACCTGTTGAGGCTGCCCGCCTGCAAGCGAACGCCTTGTATTGCTGCGGCTCTGCGGCACCATTTGGTGTATGTGGAGGTCTGCAAAATATTATGCTCATGCACGAATGCCACTCACCTTGCGAGGAGTGAGGACTTGGCAGGTAGGGGTGGTGCATAGTGCAACATATGTGGGGCTTGTGTTTTGCGGCTGCATTGTGGGGCTGTAGTCTTGGTACTGCGGGACAGCACCGTGGGGCTATCGTTTGGGGCTGTGTTTGCAGGTGTATTGTTGGCTCTGGGGCTGTGTTTTGGGTGGATGTCATGGGGCTCACGGGGCTGTGTCGTGGGGCTCTGTGATTGTGAGAGTTGGGAGGATTGTCTTTGGGGGCTGTGTTTTGAGCCATGGCATTGTGGGGGGGGGGGGGCGGGGGGGGCATTGTGCGGCTGTAGTGTGGGTCGTATTGTGGGGCTGTGTACTTGGAGCTTTGTTTCAGGCATTGTGATGGTCGGCTATCGTTGGGGATTGCTGCGCTCTACTTGAGCTCAAACTGGCAGCTCATGGTCGTGCTGCAAACCCCTGGCTATCAAACCAGAGATTAGAGCAGAGAGCGGTTGGTTTGAACCAGTGCACTGACAAGCGAGAAAAACATTCGTTCAGCAAAAAGATATCCAAAATTTTGCGGCAATCTGAGTGGGATGGGGCGAAAATGCGAGCCTTTGCAGGCTTAGACGTTGGGCTTTGTCGTAGAGTTGGTGGTGGTTGCCACTCTCTTGTGTGACAGGCTGTATTGACGGTGCAATGCAGACCGTCAGTCACATTTCCCGGGTACATAGTTCTTTCTGTCTACACCTTATTGTCAACCAGCACGGCACTTCGTAAATCAAACCTGCAAATGACACCGTGCTCCATTCCACAGGTCTGTGTCATGGGCCTACACACCCCAAACAATCCTCCCAGACAGAAGGCATGGCAGGGATTAGGCTGCCAACGGACCTGTGACTGTTGACATGGCATCTGATTCTGTTGTTCAGACTGTTGTTCAGAGGTATTTCGAAGTATTTGAGAGAAAATGAGGACATGTGTGGTCGCAAATGTGATGCAGGATGCACCGGGGAAGGCCTGGTGTGATCGAAGCACATCCAGGCAACCGAACATATGCCCCAACAGAATACCCAACAATTCAGGACAACCCCTGAAAACTATGATTCTCGAATGCAGCACCATCGCCCTGCTGCAGTTGATGTGTCATGCCTGCACCAAGTAGAAGAGTCTGGGGAAGGAAGGCTGGCCCATGAAGCTCTGCGTCGTCGACCTCTGCTGCATCCGAAGAATGCTGGTTGACTGAAGTAGAATGCGGAAGGCCTCAATGGTCGATGTCCGCGGACGGACAGCGTTCGGGAACTGCAGTATGCTGGAGTCCACCCCCCCCCCCCATGAGCAACGCCAAACAGTGGGCCAAATCACTCGCCACAGCCAAAGGAGCACCCATGCTTCAATGACGCCGGTTGGGGCAGTGGAGGCAGGAGCAGTGCAGGAGGCAGACTTCATGCTGAGGATGGCGCAAGAGCAGATTCAATCAAAACAATGCGGCACACCGGCAGCCGCAGCAGATAGACAGTGGAAGGATGCTGGGCCAATGGGCTTGCAGCACAGCACTCTCAGGGCTGTCCTTCATGGGGGGGGGGGGGGTTGAGACCCGGGCTGGTGTGCCCAAACTTCATGCAGACCAGCAATTCCTATTGGGAATGCGAACTTCCATCAGTGCCAACCACCGTCAGTTGACCTTCCACTGCTGTCGGGTACCCGCGTACTCCGCCCCATGCCACAGCCCCATGCGGGAGATCCCTCTGAGGCAGCCCACCATCAGACGCCAGCAGGATCCTTTCCTTCCTCATCCCCCAGTCCCTACCAACAGGAATGGTAGGCTACCGGCTCATGGCTGCGAAAACGTCGGCAACTGACTGAAAGTGGAGTGGCAGCGGCTGCAAATGCAAATGCAAAGGTGAGCATTCTTCATCGACACAAAACTAGCGCAGGAAAACAGAATACCGGCGCGCTGAATTCCACTGCGTTGCTCAGAGGCATGCGGACTTGGCACCACCTCCAACTGCCCCCTTTGGCAGTGGGCACGCCGCGCAGCAGGGGCTGCTGCAAAGGGGTACCTTTGCCAGCGGCGCTGTGGCCCCCTGCGGTTGGCAGTGGCATCCAAGCGCCGCCAAGGGGGGGCAGAAAGCACCCCATTCCGTGGAGGCCCTGGACAGCGGCAAGGGATCAGGAGGGGAACGTGTCCAGGGATACGAATCCCGCTTCTCTGCCAGACTGGGGCGCAGCACACCATGCGTGGCTGGGCACTGCCCACACACAGCCCCACAACACTGGCCCACCGTGACCCACATGTGTGACGCCACGCCCCTCACCACACGCCCAGCTCCAGCTGACTGCCACCGAAGACCCAAAAGGGACCGTGCGAAAATGACTGAATGCCCGGGACGGCCTGTCTGCCACTGACACATACATCAATGAGCCTCTGCGGCACACACATGCACTAACGATGCTGCCCCGACACCCGAACAACTGCATCCAGCAAACCACTACACCGACCCTGCCGCTCATGTTCACCATAGAAGCGCCCGCACAGCAGTACCATCAGCATCCACACAGCCCAGCCTTCACCCCCAGCCCAACACACTCCCGAGGGCAACGAAGCACTGCAGCATGGCCAATAGCCCTCTGCATCCCAAACCCCTTCCCCATGCAGTCCTCACCAGTCTGAAGAGCCCCCACAATCCATGTGTTGGAAAAGGGTTGCGGTTTGGAGGTGAATGGCAGCATAATCCATTCGTTGCTTTCTACCCCCCCCCCCCCGCCTTGTCCATCCCCCTCCCCCGACCCCGGGGGGGGGGGGGCTGTTGCCAAGTGATGATCATGGGGATGGACACCACCGCCGACCAAACACTTATTGGCCCATACTGTGCACAATTCATTGCTACCCCCCCCCCCCCTTGATTAGTAAGCGCCTCCACACGACGGCATCCCCACAACCCTGGGGAAACAAACCCAAAGGACACAAAGGACGCGTGACACGAAGCAAGACATGCAAACACGAGGGCATAGGAACCACAAAATGAGCCGGAAACCGCCTGTTGGGATGCTGTTCAGCTCTACTGAGAGACAGGCTCTGTGTGCCACTTGTTCTGGCGCGAGTAGTTGACTCTGAAGAGCTGCACGTGCTCAACAGGGGCTACACAAATGGACTGTCCAGCTGCAGGCTTGGCGACAGGCTTGGCTGCCACTTGGGCAGCAGGTTTGGCTGCACTCTTGGCTGAGGATGTGGCACGAGGCTTGGCAGGTTTGGGAGCAGGCTTGACAGGGGGGCCCAACCCCTGTTGCAAGCAGTTTGGCTCAGGAACACCACACGCAAAGTGCCAAAAAAAATTGTTTCCCATGGCAAAAACGTTTGCCAGCCCCCCTACTCCACACGCACTCTTTGCCCACATAATCTCAGCGTCTAATGCACTGTCACTGTCTTCAACAGGGACTCATATGTGATGGACTGGTAGTCAGAGGTCTGAGGAGTGCAATAAGTCAGAACAAAGGAGGTGCACAGGTGCACATGAGCTCTGACAACAATGTCTCACAGTTGCGGTCCTGTGCAGTATGACACTGATGTGTTTTCTTTTGGAACTAGCCATGGGGGGGGGGGGGATATGCATGGTGCTCCCTGCCATCTCAGGCCAAATGCCTGAAGGAGCACGGGGAGTGAAAAAGGGGCTCTGCTTGCCCAGATTTTCCGTCGTCTTTGGGGTTAGGGGGACTGGGGTCCAGATGCCACCAAACTCCCCTCCCCAGACCCCAAATGAATGCGGCACATGCAATGGCATCTCCGACACAACCCGAATCTCAAGCGGATCACACTGAAAAATGAACACAGTTGATGAACACAATAACCACCAGAACCCCAAACACAGCCCTGCAGTGCAGACAGGCACACCATGGCCAATGGCGCGTGATTCATCTGCAATCCACCCAGAAATAATGCAAAACTTCAGCATCAAACCCTCGTGTCTCAGCGTATCATTATGTTGGTACCGAATCAAATCGAAAAAAATAGGTCCAAAATTGTGCGTCAGATGTATGTCAACGGGGGGGGGGGGGGGCTGGGCATCAACACAGGCGGCCAGTCTGCCTCCGTTTACTCTGTTCATGGAGGCACTGACCTTCCAAATCCGCAATGAGTGGTACCTGATGGGACTGATAGTGCAAAACCTACGCTGTAACAGGGGACCCCGCACGTGAAAGCCCCATAGCCCCATCCGTGCCGGTGTGGAGGAACTCTTGCATGACCTCACTGGCCACTTACCCTGCCACACCGATAAAGTGGGGGGCGGCACGGCGAACCATTCCCAGTCATACATTCAGAGCCGCTGCAGCGGATGACTTGCGGGAAATCGCAAAGGGAAGGAGGGGCGGAGGGTCAGGTAGAGTGGGTTTGCCGGTTGGTTGGGGGGTCCCTTTGTTGGAGGAAATGCAAAATGCATCCGCACGCTGGTCTGGGGAACCCTTCTGATACCCACTCCATTCACGCAATTCAGCAACGGAGTGCACTGGGAACGTCCATTTACGAAAACATTGCATGCTTCCCGCCCCCTCAGCCGTTGACAACACGACCACCACCACCACCACTTGTGCTGTCATCTGCTACACTATTCTGAGACCATTATGACGATGACTGACGACCTCAAATGATGACAAGACTGACACAAATACAACCTCCGCACGGTACAAAACTCTGCAACGGTCAGCCTCATTCCTACCCCCGCCGGGCAGGGATGGGTGTTCAGCGGGGCCCACCCACGCCTGGGCGGGGTCCTGTTGTGTCTGAGAGATAGGCAGGCGGCGATTGAAATGCCTCGCGTGGAACGTACTGTGTGCCACAACGCCGATCACTCCACCTGCATCAACCCAAACCTACCGACTGCGGCCCTCCAGCAACACGGTAGAGGAGCAGTCTTCTTTGTCCTCAACGTTCGGTTTCAAGCATCCAACACCACTTTAGCCGAGTGCACAGTACCTCCGTGCGTACGTAGGACTCGACGTGTCCGTACCTCCGGCCCTCACCCTGAGCCCCACAACTCTCCCCGGGTGCCACCTAGCGCCTACGTGACCTCCTGGAACATTCGGGGAGCCCGTTCAGCCTTAACCCCTTTGCAGTCAAGTCGCACAGTGCCTGGGGGCAGAATGGACAAACGCAGAGCTGTGAAACACTTCTCTGATTACGCGCATCTACAAACAGGATGACAGATCACGGTATAGCACGCCAATGAGGAATCCGCATACGGCGAGGCAAACATGCCTCGCATGTGTGCACTGATCCAGGGCGGGGTGCATGGGCCTCGCATGAGACACGTAGCCCATAGTCGCATGCGAAGCCCAAAAAATGGGTTCACTTGGAGAACATCATTTGTGGCCAGTGGGCTCGCTCGGGGCACGCAATCCTGGAGAGGAGCAGCAGGTGTGCGCGGGGGCTCAAAGGGGTGGACCAGTGGTGAGCAGACGGAGAAAGAACACTAAATCGGCCTAAGCAGAGGTCTAGAGGTGCAGCGTGGCTCAGGTAATGGATTGTGGATGGGGGGAGGTCTGATCAGTCCTGGGTGACATGGGAATTAACCATTCCAAACAAAAAACAAACAGCACACCGCCAACTGCTGTCGGTGGACCAACAACCGCTGTCGGTTCGACGGCAACCGCCATCGGTTGAGCCCCAACGCTGTCGATTGAACCATCCAGTGCGCCAATCCATCACCAGCCGTGGTCGGTGGGCCATCCTCCCCCCATCGGTCCATGGACAGCCACGGCCAGCTCGGTGCTGTCCGATACGACAGGGTCCGACGGATGCGAATCACCCGTGCCTGGATGCTGGCCCCATGCTGGTCCCCGCGCAGGCCACGTGCGGGCAGGTGCTGACTGCGTCCTTGAGCTCGCCACACAGGACAGGGGCCGAGGGGGGGGGGGGGCACTCCTTGCGTCCGTGCAGACCGAGAGAGAGAGGGTGAAGTTGGGGGCTGTTGTACACCCCCGGCACCATTGCACAGTGCCCGTAGGACCGTGTGGGAGCTGATCCATGAGGTCTGCTGCCCTCCCTGTCCCAACGCCCCGTGGCACGATGGCCGCCCTTCCGAGCACAAGGTCCCCCGTCCACGCTTATGCCTTGCAGTCGCACTAACGGGGCCACAGAGGGTGTGGGGCGGCACAGGGGGAGGGCAGCGGAGTGGGGGAGGGGGGGGGGGGGGGCGGTTCTGCAGGAGCACAAGGAGGGGAAGGCCCTCCAGAAGTCCAGGGACGCGTGATCGGTGTGCCAGAGCCTGGCCCCACAGCCGTGGTGCGGCCTTCATCGGCGGGGTCGGGGCACAAGTTGGAGGGTGCGTGCTTCGCCCCAAGGAACACCATTTCTCAGCAGTGCCATGCTCGAATGTGGCGCGGGGCTGGCGGGCCCTACGACCGTGTGTGCCGCTCTGCAGGGCACAGCGCCCTTCCAGATGTCCCCCCCACGGGGTCCGCTTAGCCACCGGGGCTGCTCACGGGGTGTGGGAGGCGGAAGAGGGGGGGGGGTGGGGGGCTGAGAACTGGATTTAGGAAATGCGGCGTGGGGCGGGTGGGGCCCTGTGGTCGGTGCAGAGGAGCCAACTTCTGCCGACACGAATGCGGGGAACTGATACCTCTGGCGGCATCGACGCCCTTCCACTCCCCCCGGCATCACCTGCGGCCTGGCACAGGGGCTGCAGAGGTCGCCAAGGGGGTCCTGAGGAGACGGGCTGAAGGCAAGCGCATCGCCTCTGCACGGCCCATCGCGTGCCCGGGACACCGGACGACACGACGGAGGGGCAGTGGCCGGCCCAGACCTGCCCGTCTTGCAGCGGCCGCTCAGTTCCAATACGCGGAATCGAAGCTGGCGTCCCATGTGTCGGTGGTGGCGTTGCCCTTGCCTCGGGGGGGCATCATCCCTGGGCCTCCCTGAACCATCGCCGGGCCGCTCATGCCCATCTCCATCCCCATGGCCATGTGGGTCTGCCATTGCTGCGGCATGCCCTGGCCCATGGGCATGGCCCCGGGCTTCATGGCGTGCACGCCGCCGCCCATGTGATGGTGGTGGTGGTGGTGGTGGTGGTGGTGGTGGTGTGAGGGGTGGTGCTGGGGGCCGTGGTTGTAGTGCCCATGGTGCTGCCCGTGGTGGTCCCCACGCCCCTTCCCGCCAGACCCGCCCCCGTGGTAGTTGCCATGGGCGTTGTTGCCACGATCGCCGCGATCACCGCGGTCAGCTCCACCGCCGCCCCCGCCGCCTCCTCCACCGCGACTCTTGCCGCGGCCACCACTGCGGCCGCCGCCGCTGGCGCCCCGATTAAGCTTGTTCTCGATCTTCTTGCCGTAGGGGGTGTTCTTAACCAAGTGCAGGTGCGGGCGGATGGCTTCCTGCAGCCGCATAAACTGCTGCTGCTTCGCCACCGTCAAGGCGGTTTGGACGACGTAGTTGGCGTACTGGTCTTGCAACAGGTTCGGCAGGCGTGGATTGTCACAAAGCTCCGTGATGAAGGTCTCGCGGAGGTCATCGGGGGCAATGCTGAGGCATTTCTCCATGACATTGGACGAAAACTTGTTCTGGCATAGATTCGGGAAACAGTTGCAAAAGGCGTAGCAGACCTGCAGATCGTGTGGCAAAGGGAGGTCAGGGGGAGGGACTGGAGGGGGGAGGGGCGGGGGTTATGAACCTTTGGGGCCCTGGCCAGCCCCAACCGACCCACCCACCCGCATCCGTCAGCAACGTTTCCCTCGGGAAAAATGAAATGTACTAAAGAGGCCCGAAATTCGAGGCCAATTTTAGGTGCACAAACTTTTTCTTTAGCCTCTGACACCCCCCCCTCCGGGGACTGGGTGTCCACCACACTGGGCAACAGCCTGGTCATGGGGTGCGAGATGGGAGCAAACCTTCCGGATCATTGTGTCGATGCCGAGGTCGAGCACGTACTGCACAACGTAGTTCCCGAAGGGATCTGTCACGAGTTTGAACGCATGCCGCGCAACTTCGTCCACAAGGCTCAGGCGCTGTTCTTCGGATGCGTGGTCGATGCAGCGCTGCACAACGCAGCAGCCGTGCCGATGCGTGGCAACATCGACGCACCGCGGGACCGTGGCGTTGTAAACAAACTGCTTGTCAGGGGCGCTGAGTTTCTGCAGACAGCGCTGGATGACGTGGTTGCCATTGAGGTCCTTGATCAGCTGGACCACACAATGCTCCAGAGCCTGGATGACCGCTTGGACCTGCGAGCGTACCGTACGGGGCTACACGATTTGTATGGAGTAGGGAGTTTGGCATGGGACTGTTTTGTTAAGGTCCAGGCGGTGCAAGGACCACTGGGCGGTCAGAAGCGAGGTGTCAGGGCACAAGCACACGGTACAGTGCGGTACAAGGGGCAGAAGCGTGGAGTTCAGGCAAGGGATGAACAGGCACGGGGGTGGTGGGCATGAGACACAGGGCCGACTGCTCGGTTACGACGCAGTGTCCCCACCCCAACTGACTGTGGGCTGGAAGCCCCCTTGGCCGTCGCAATGCTGTCATGGTGAGCCACCCCGGGGCGCACAGGAGGCAGGCAGGCATACCAGTATACCCCATGCCATCGGTCCTCTTTGCATTACTGTGGAGGCTCGAAACCGTTTGATGTGTAATCCCTAACACACAACGCCCGACCCACAGACGCGGGCGCGGCCACACACACGCCAAACCTGCGGGGGGGTGGTCAAATTTTCGATCAGAGTCTGCACCGCGCGGGTGCCATGCATGTTGAGAGAGATACTGACGAGGTGCGGCGCGACGGTCTGCACAATAGCCGTGCGCTGGTCGTTGTTGCAGTGCTCCACCAGCTTCTGCATCAAGTAATTGCCGAAGGGATCCGTCATGAGCTCCGCACTGTGCTTGTACACTTCGTTGAAGATGCTCTGAATGTGCGCAGGGTTGCCTTCCTCCAGCATCTTCTGCAGGAAGCGGCACCCGTACTGGTCCTTGGACGTCGCGTAGATGTTCCCCTCCACATCCTCAAAGCTCGCGAACGGTGCCTCGCCCTCCTCGCCATTGGGTACTGGGAAAGTGCTGTTCTTGCCTCCGGACGCCTCAGAGCCCTTCCCCTCGCCCTTCCCACGGCCGCCGCGGCCCTCCTTCCGCGGCGGCGGCTCGTGCGCATGCCCCTGCGGAGCCGCACGCTGCGGGCTGGACCGCGGGCCAGGGTGGTCCTCCTTTGCGTAGGGGTCATGCTGGTTCACTTTGTCCTCTTGGAATGTCAGTCGCATGTTGGCCCGTTGCTTGTGCCCGTCCTTCTTCCGGGGGATCTCCGGCTGCATCGCGGGCGGCTCCTCGCCCTAAATCATGCAGCACGCGGCAGGAGCACTGCCCTTGAGAAGAATGAACACACGCACACACACCCCAGCGCATGCAACATTCGCGCCCCTATTTCCGGGGCACGCAGCAATGGCACACGCCCATGAACTTGACACGGACTAATGTTGACACTTGCCGATGATGCCCCTGACACATGATATTCGTATGTGACGGTGACAAGGCGGCTGCAGTGGATCGTCACATCCTGCGCTCCCTCTTTGTCTTGATCTCGGGATCACAGGGATCGAGACATCCCGAGAATCGATCGGGGCCCTGGAATGCGCAGACCGCAGGCCATGTCATACAGGCAGTTCCGAGAGGAGCGGTGCCCCTATGCCCCCGTCCACAAGCGCAGTTTTGCCTGACGGGATGCAGTCGTGCATGTGCACCACAGAGCGCTGGGTTGCAGGAGCGTCAGGCATGGGAGGGCCAGCGGGTTTGCAGACGAAAACGCGGGGGCACAGACCTGGGGCCGCTGCTCACGGGACTGGGGCTGCGACCACGGGTGGTGCGACACGCCCAAGGGCCCGCTCAGGCCCAGCGTGGAGATTGTCGGGGAGTTGCTGACCATGTATGGCTCGCCGCCAAGCGACGCCAGCGAGGCCGGTGGCGTCCCGATCAAAAAGGACTGGGACTGCGGCGACGTGCCGAAGCCCGGCATTCGGATGGGGATCGTGCCGCTTGAGGGGTCGAAGGCCACGCCGGGGCTGCCCGGGGCGAGGCCGTTCGCGAACGTCGTCTCGAGCGAGCGGTGGGCATGGTTACGGCGTGGTTCGCCGCTGTCGCCACTGGGGTGCCGCGGAATCTAGGACAAGGGGGAGTGCGGAAAGGGCCGGGGGGGGGGGGGGGTCACTGAAGCTTTGTGTCAGGGTGCTGCCCCCTCAAGTGACGGTGTAGAGCGACACCATAGAGTTGGACAAAAGGTCGGACAACGTGTGACGAGAGGCTCTTAGACAAGGCCGGTACGATGCATGGCACGAAACAACACTTGGGACAACAACTGGGATGATGAGACACAGCAACAACACGGTCAATGTCACTGTCTTGTCCCCAGTGTTGGGTCACCCCTCCGCACTGCCACTCGTACTGTCAAGCAACACCGTCACTCTATTCATGCCATCACTTCCCCTCAGATGGGTTGCGGTTGGACAGTGTTGACGATTTTGGAGGTGTCAACAGTGGCTGGCAGTGCACACGGATGACCATAGGATTGGAGGGCCCAGACGACCTGCTGCGCACGGGAGCTGCCCAGCAACATCTTGGTGAACGCCGACTCCGTCAGTGGTGTGGATGAGAAGGACGTGTTCTGGGAGTGGTTTGGGGTGACCTCAGGTGAGTTTGCAAGGTTGGATACGGAGGTGATGAAATCCTGGAACCCAGCCTCAGACCGGCCTTCGGTGGGGTGGTTTGAATCAAAGGTCGGCGCCCCAAACAAGAGGTCGGCACTGAAGCCGCTGACGTTGAGCATCGGGGGGGCAGACTTACTGCCCTCCTTGCGCTGCCACTGCTGGTCGTCGTCATCCACCAAGTCCCAGTTCACAGCAGGTGGGGGGTCCACCGACAAGCCAGGCACAGCAGAGTCCATGTTGTCAGAAAAGAAAAAATAGACACTGTAGGGGCAGGGAACTTATCAAGCGGAGGGCAAGGCATGAAAATACTACGGGGCCACGAGGTCATTGCGTCCGGACAAGTGCCGCCCTGGGGAAGGCGGGACCCACGAAAGCCCGATGCGGACCGACGAGGGTCTCAAAAAAGCAGAGAGGAATCTCCTTTGGCCAAAAACCTCGTTTCTGAGGCTCTGCAACCTCCGAATTCTGGGGAATTCATGTACATCAGGTGCTGTCAGGCTTGCCCTTAAAAGGGGGGAAGGGGAGGGGGAGGCTTGGACCTGCACGAGGCCTCAACAGGTCAGGTGTGGACCCGCCACTGTGCTCCAGCCGCACCTGCCTTCACACAGCCTTCATTGCCTGCTCAGTTCCATTCACCCGCCGGAGGGGGGGGGGGCTCTGAGGGGAGGGAGGGGGGGTTAATCCAGAAAAGCTGGTTGGTTGCCGTGTAGTTTCACAAGTGTCCAATGCGATTTCTGTTGTGTGACCTGCTTGTTGATCCACGTTGTTTGTGTTATTTGGAGCAGGGAGGAGACGCGCAATGTTGGTGGGTGAGAGGGAAAATTTGATTACACTGCTCATCATTGCAGGAAAATGGTGCCGTGGCATGCACCCCCCTACTGCCGCCGACGTACAGCGGTTTGGATGATGCTCACCATCTGATGTGTGACCGTGTAACACAGGGTCAGGAAAGGGACTCGTCGGCGTCCTAGCTTTGTGGACACAATACAGGAAGGAAATCATATTAAGGAGCAATAGTCCATGGGGCTTCTACCCATTCCAGCCCCCAAACTCACCCAAGGGGCAAGTCGCGCGGGTTTCTGGAGAGCTGCCGCCCTGTATGACAAGAGGCTGCCCCCTCCGTCCTTTAGGTTGCCTCACGTGAGGCCCGTCCATGCTTCATGAGCCCCTCTGCGCTGTTGGAAGACAGAGCACCCTCCTGCATGCTGTACAGCATGGTGGAGTGTCGTGCATGGGGGTCACGAACCCATCCCTGGCCTGCTCGGGCCATGCCAGGCAATTCCGTGCAGAGACGCTGTGCTCCGCGAAGAGAGGGAAAGGTAAAGGGGTTAGGGGGCCACTCCCCCACGGAGGGTGGGGTAGAGTACTGGACTTCGTACTGACCCATGTCCTCATCGCACTCACGATGAGTGCTGCCCGCTCGTGAGGCAGACATCACGCTCTCAAAAGGTGGCGCCAGCAGGGTGGGGGGCAGATCGGGGGGGGGTAGAACACCGGACGGCATATTGTTGCACGTCCTCATCAGACGCACTCTGAGTGCTGTCCCTTCGCGTGCATTGAAGCTCGGCAAGCGCAGGTACGACCCACTACATCAGGACCGGTTCAACGAGCCCTCCTGGAGTTGGAGAGCCTTGGCTGGAGGCAGGCGGATCATTGGTGGGTCTGGAATGTCCCTGGGGTGCCCGAAGAAATAGACATGACGCTCATAAACGAGGACAAATTCAAGCATATACTGCGGGACTCCATCAGGCGGCGGGCCCTGCTCTCGCTGGAAGATCGTCGACCGCGACAATTTCAAGGCATCTTAGGGGCCCTCGACAGGGAGGCATGTCAAGTCCTTCTATCAGAGGGTACAGAATTTGATAAGGCGCTGCTGCGGGGCTGGCTCGCAGGGGCGTTATGGACGGCTGCCAGGGCGCATGCGAGGGGCCTCAGGGCGACACCGCTATGCCCATACTGCTCGCGGCAACAAGAAGAAAACGACGAACACATCTTGTGGGCCTGCCCAGCCTGGGGCATACATCGATCCGGCTTTGTGGACACAATACAATTTCTGATGGTGCTGCAGAGGCAAGGCGTTGGCCTCACTTATTAGTTTCTGTGCCAATCTTGCCATCAACAACACCACTGCCACAATGAACACCACTGCCTTACCCATACTCTCCTCCAGCCGTTCCCAAACGTCGATCAGTATTTGCAAAAGGCTTGCATGACTGCACAACAAAACCGTTTACTGGGCTTTTCTTGCTGCTCTCTGTTCGGTGGTGCTTGATATCCATGGTTCCATTGGCTTGCAACTCAGGGATGGGTGCTTTCAGGGGATACAACCGCGAGATTGCACCAGATTCTGTTATCACTGCATGGAACTGTTTTAGCCCCCCCCCCCCCCCCCACTTATGAGAGAATCACTTCCAGCCACATAGTCTCATAAGTAAGCGCGTGCAACACAGACAAAGCTCACCAATGGCAGGGCCCACGGCCACACACCCGTCCGGAGGACATCACTGGGTGTGTGTTCAATGGTGGCGGCCATGGGTCACGTGTGGGGTCAGTGCTTGCACAACACACACCACACTCGGTACTTCCGCTCAACACACTATGCTCCTACACACAAAACAAACTTGTAAACATATCACAACATAAACACGATTGTGTTCACCTTTGCTTGCTTGGTGTTTGCGTCTTGGGGCCGTGTGTGTATAGACACTTTGGTTAGCCTTGTGTGTTTGACGGTGGGTGTGGCCCCACCGGGCAGCAATGCAGGGGTCGCCTCAAGTATCTGAGGCCGCCCATACCATCCCACTGCAGGTAGCAGCCCACCCGGCTCCTCGGGAGGCCCAACCTCCGAGGGAGCATGCCCCTCTAAGCCCCAAACTGTGCATAGCCGCAAAAACACCACCTAGGTCCATCACGTACTAGGCCATATCAAAAGCAGTAATCAAAATAAACACACGCACACACTCACCACGGACACATGTCACACCCGCTTTTGGTGTGGCATGGGCAGTAGTGTCTCCTCTGTGATTTGGAAATCCAAGTACACGCACGGGTCACTATTAGGAAAAACTGCCACACCCCACGCTTCGCCTGTTTGGTGGAGCGCGTGGGCAAGGGTGTCCCTCGCGTGTGTTCTGAAAATCCAAGTCCACACGTGAGGACACACGACATGTGATATGCATTGCAGGCAAGGCAAGAATGCATGCACGTGTAGGGCGCTCAAGCAACCCCACGCCATGCACATGACATGAATGCATGACATGAATGAGTGTACATCGTGTGTCCATGTGTCCATTTATACCATCACCCACATCCCAAATCTTCCCACTATGATGCACAATGCCGGATGGCACACAATGATAATCACCTCCCCTCACCTGCACCGGATTCCAAGTTTGATACCCTCAAAGATGCACAAGCGCACAAATGCTCTAAGAATAGGTCACAAAGGCGACAAAAACCATCAGCAACGAATGGAAAAATGTCAATAAACACCAACAAACGTCAATAAACAATGGTTATCCCCCCCCAAAGGGGGATTTTTTTCCAAAAAAAAAATGCATAAACGCGTTTATTTGCCATTTGGCCATTTGGCCACTGGCCTGGCCAGTACTTAATTCATCTTTGCAGGGTTTGGGTGCTCTCGATTGTCAGATTTTGGCTCAGTTGGTGGTGCACTAGGCTAAAGTTTGAAGTGTCATGGGTTCAATTTTCGAGCCAATTATTTCCTTTCAGTGGTGATCCCTTGCTTTCCATTTTTCCGCACGGCTGTCTGGCTGTCTGGGGCCTTCGGCAACCACAACCGTGTCGGGGTCTAGCATTGTAACAGGCGGCCCCACATGGCTGTTGTCCATTCATTTCTTGCCCCATCGACATTCTGGAAAGCAAGACCTTTGCAACGGCGTTTGCCCATAATGTGAGGATTTTGGGGGGCTTGGCAACTCAAAAACTTTGGAAGATGTATGTTGACAAGAGTTGGGACTGGGAAAGGGTTGGAGAAGACAAGGGGCAGAAGTAGGTTCAAGGGCAGGACATGGACAGACATGATAGTCCAAAATGGCATGCAACGCCTCCGGAGGTTCCCACAGAGCCCTGGACATGTGAATATCTTTCCAACTCAAATCCATGCAGCTCTGTCCCTTGCGGTGCACTGCTGTTTGGTTCCACCGCCCTGTGGTAAGCACCATTAAAGAAGATCGAACACTGGAAGCCACTGCAGCTGCTGCCACAGCCAAACAAGCCCACTGATGCAGGCCGCAAGCTGCGCCACTTACATGCGCAAAAATCACAGGCAAACCTCACACCTCCCAGCATGGCACAATGCATTGCTGAAGAATTACAAAACACAACGTACATCCAGTCGCACCCAATCTGATGGGGTAGTATTGGGCCATTTATTGCAACACATGAAGCAGGGCACAGCTGTGCGTGGCATTCTGCAGCAATTACGTCTGACAGTGGTGCATGTACAACATCATAGCAACAGACAACACACAGTGCAAGGCAGTGGCACTCGTGTGCCCTACGGGGGCATCTGGAGTTTTCCACCGCAGCGCACATTGCACCGAGCACGAGGCAGACACGGCGTTTAGACACATGCGCTGGGACAGGCCAGCGTGCATTCTGTTTAAGGCCTGGGATAGTACTCGCGAAGGAAGCAAGAAGCCTGGTATGCATTCGGCATGCCTACGATGATCGAACATTGCATTGATCTGTTCAGCAGCTGTAATGCCACCAAGAGTTTTCAGGCATGCGGCCGCATGGACGGCCATCTTATAAAATCGCTTGCAGAACGTTCTGAGCAGCGAAATTCTTGCAGACACATGCAACTGAACACAGCGCATCCCTGAGCTGCGCTGTGTTGTACTCACATGAAGCGGCCCAAAGCAGCACATCCTACTCATTCTCCAAAGAACACAGCAACAGGAAGCCAGTGCCAGTCCAAAAACAAGGAACGGTGGCCTTCATATCTCCCTCCCCTTGTTTGCTCAGTTCAGAAGAGCACATGGAACAGAAGGGTGCAGTCATCGGAAACAGCACTGCAAACACTGCCTGCTCCCCTGCCCGCTAGCACCGCTACAATCACTAAAATCACTCCTGGCGAGCCTCATGATCTGGTGTGGTCTGGCGTGCCCAGCTCCTCTGCCACTTTTGGTCCCGTGCTGGCAGCTTTGTCTCACACATGGCTGAACGGCCCTGCGAACAGCACTGCATTTTGGTGAATGGGTGGCGTGGTATGGCATCCTGGAGGAAACAACAGCATACTGCACCGCTTTGCCCAGCGGGTGAGTGTCAGTAGGATCCTTGGGAAATGGATTGGGTTCAGACTATATGTCCTAAGACAGGGAAAATCGCTCTATGAGGTGGGGCGGGGATGGGGGGGGATGCAAGAGCCCCCTTCCCCAATCCCTCCCCCCCCCCACCAGGGTTGGGCTCTTCCATTAGAGGGCAAGTTCATCCACCATAATGGCGCACCACCCAGGTCTCCCAACACCATGTAAACGGATGCTTCAGGCTGCAGGCCATTGGACTGATGGATCGTGTGAAAAGAACCATGGATGTGCTGCATGAACTCTGCCTTCTGCCCAATTCTGGTGAGACCCTTGGCATGCAAGAGTGTTCTCAAATTTGCAATTTTGCATTGACCAGTCAAGCCCAACTTGGCAACACACAACTGTCACAGGAGTCTCAACGTCACTGAGTGCACTAGGAGTCACAATCCCACAGTGACGTATCATCTTTTCCTCCAGCTTGGTGACACACAATGCCATCCACTCAATCACTGGCAAGGGCATCATGCCAGTCCATGACACTCTTTCTTGAGGTCTCTCAAAAGAACATCCACAACCACTGCCAAAAAAAACATATCCAAAACGTTCCTGAAAGGAGAGCCCCTTTTTCAAAATTGGCGCCCCCTGCAGAATGCAGGGAGGGCCTAACGGGCCCCAACTCCTTTGCTGGAGCAATTTGCCACTTGCCCGATCTGCCCTGTGACTGAGAGCCTCCAGATTACCAATAGAGGCTCCACACTTATTTCCCCTTCGCAACGCCCAAGCGCAGGTCCTTTTCCCACCCCGCATTGTTCAGTGGTGTTGAAGGACAAGGACACGATTCAGGAGCTCTTCCTGAGAAGTTTGATCTACCTGTCATGTCGATTTGCGCTCCTTTCTTGTGCTCCCATCTCCTGGCATTCCAGATCACGTGTCCGTGTTCTTAGCTTGAAGCGCGGGTTTTGTTTTGAGGCCCCATGTGCCTTTATGGCCAAAGCCTGCCTGTCCATGGCCAATGAACTCTGTTGTTTACCCACTCCCACCTCCAACACAAGGGCCAACAACCTGCCGGACCCCAGTACAGTGGACCTCAACAGAGCACCAATCGACCATTAACTCCTGTGGGTGGCACCCCCCCAACCGGCATCAGTGGACCACAATCCTGCATTTGACCCAGACAGCCCCCTCCCCCAAGTGCCATCAGAAAATGCTTGATCATGCGAGAGTGCACTCCGCATTGGGTCAGACAAACAACGCGAAGAGGTGACCACTGTGTGGGGCACATGCAGGCATGCGGAGAGGGGGCAAATGGTGCTCTCCTTCTCCATGAAACATAATGGCCCAGGTGTCGCATGGCACCAGCAAGAGGCTGCTGGCAGTGGAAAAAATAGTGTGCATCTTGCAGCCTGGCATGATCTAAGGCACAAAACCGGCATATCCCTCCTTCCTCCTTTTTGTCCCCAGGCGTACAGGATTGGCATATCTCTCGGGGACATTCCATTTGTGCCAATGCGGTGGGTGTTGGCGTATTTCCTGGGATTTGTGAACTTTTGGTCCAATGCGCCAAAATTTCGTTCTCTTGAGGGGGGTGAATACTTTTTGAAATCTGTCAGAAAAGGCCGATTCAGAAATGCATGGGTCAGGGGGGTGGAAACTCGACGACACACAGGATGGAGCAATGCACAATGACCGCTGATTATCCGCATCATCGCCATTGATGTCCCTCTCGAGAAGGGCTGGGGCATTGGGGTACACATCGCCCTGCTTGTGAATGGGGCTAGGGGTGCGGTGCAGTGTGTCTGAAACTGGACCAGAACAGGCAAAAAAAGCCCCAACTGTCAACGGTAACGGCCAATTTTCGAACAATGTGGTTCCGGACCCCCCCCCCAACCCATACATCCGAAAAGCCCTTTTCAAGGGCTTTCCGAATATACCCCACGTACCCCCCCCCCCCTACAAGGCACTCAAGAGGCGCAAATGAGGCAGCAATGGCACGGACACCCTAAAACGCTCCGTGTTGGCATAAAGCCCACCGTCCCAGAGAGATATACCCCACATACCCATACCTTCGGAACACTCAGTGGGCAGAAATGAGGCAACAATGGCACCGACCCTCGAAAACCCACCGAGTTGGCACAAATGTGCACGTCCGCGAGAGATATGCCCAAGAGCATGCAGCCTCACTTCGCGAATGACAGCCAAGGGCTACTCTGGGCATTGCCCATGCCTGGCACTGCCGGTCTTTCGACAACGGAGACGATGTCGGCGAGTGCTCACAACATGCGCGGTTCCAGAGTTGTGCCCCGCTCACACGGTGCAGGTCAAGGAAAAATACGTGCCTCGCAGTATTGCAGGGACTGTGTGGTATAAGTGTCGAAGTGCTGCCAGCATCGCAGTAGCATGTCCCACTGACAGGAAATGCATTCCGGTTGGCGAATTTCGAGGCACAGCAAATGGGACATGCGAATTCTTTGGCAGACTGTACAATACTGGCAAAGACCTTTGTTGCCCATGCTCTCAAATATGTGGAGCACCGTTATACCTTTCCACTGCAATTCTTTACACAGTGCAGGGCATGGCAATTCAGAGACGGAGGCCTTGTGCCAAATTGCGATGAAAATACAAACCAGGCCTGAAACTACTCCTGCATTTCAACCCAATCCAGCCATTTGTCCAGCTCCATCCCGAGCTCGTTCGCCGGGATCATGAGAGGAGCATTAATCTCGGGATCCCAAGGGTAAGAGATCCTGAAATGCAGAGAGAAATGGAGTGCAGTGCTACACCCGCAACATTGCGGGCTGCGGGCAGAGCAATCACATACTTGAATGCCCCCATGCCCATGGAGATCCCCCTGGCCATCTCCAGCTTTTACTCCCTCAGACATGCAAATCCACAGTTGCCTAGACGCCCTCTGATGTGCCCCCAAATACAATCTGACCTGCTGCTTTCGCCAGAAAAAAATTTTGCTTCCGGCTTTCTGGGACGGGGGTCATCACAGACCAGCCGCATTGCATGTTTCTTCACAACTGTACTCATTGCTCAGGTGCAGGCCATTGCTTAACGACCCCGGGAGAGGGGGGGGGGGGGGGGGCAATCAACGAAACCCACCTGCCGGCCGGCCCACCCACCCCGACAGAGATTCCTGCCCATTAACCCAAAGAACACCAATCCAACCCAAAGAACCCCATTTTAGAAGCCAGATGTGTGTTGCTTCGAACTAACGTGGGAGACCATTTTGCACCACTTTTTTGTGACTGTTAGTGTCTGGAGCAAAGGGGCAAAATGGTAGATGCACTGGACCTGGACCTCCTAAAATCCCACACACACGGGGGGGGGGGGGGTGGATCTGAAGAAACTGGGCTCCTGGCCAATGCACCCACCCACCCGAAACACCCTACCCTCACGAAGCAATGGCCTTCTCAGGCGATGAGAGGATATTGGAAGCCGAATGACGTTGAAGGCATGACAAAGAAACAACGCACATATGAAAAGATGGCCAGAGAATGACAAATATAATCGGAGGATAGTGGTGCCTGAAAGCAATTTAATTTAATTTAAGAACATTGAGGGTGATAGAAGTCCCACGCAGAGGGAGTGCAGCATGCACTTTGGACATGGGACATGGAAGCAGGGTTCTGGGGGAGACACGGGGGATAGGGAGAAGGGACTTGGGAGCGGCTGCGGAAATGGTATGGCGGAGGTATCAAGCAGACACTGAGCGGATAGGGGGGATGGAGGGGCAGGGAGGGGAGGAAATGGAAGCTGCCAGGAAGAGACTCAGATCGCTCACGCCTCCCTTTTCTACTTCTGTCTTTTCTGCTTGTCTACTTCTGTCTTCTCCTACTTTGTCCGCTGTGCGTCATTTCGTTTCATTCACATCGTAATCAGGTAACACTCTCCCCCAAATGTGTGGCTGCCTGAATGTGCACAAGCAGCATCAACCCAAAGACACTGGGGAAGGACGACACAAATAAGTCTTAAAATCATACACCATCAACAGACAGTGAATTCCTTTGCTATTTTTTCATGACACTTTGTGATGACCTACATGGACACGGTATGATATACTGGTGCCACAGTGCAGGGGGAACGGGAGGCAGCACAGGTACGGGCGTGTGTCGGAGGTTTACAGCCCAGGGCGTGCAGTGCATGCATGGAGGCCCAGAGAACTCGCAGGGAAGAGAAACGACCTGAAAATATACAGCTCTTTGCCCTTGGCCTGGTCCTGACTGAACACCTGATCGCGCTCCCAAAGAGGGACCGGGACCATCGAGGCATTGGCAGGCCACAGAATCTCCGCCTCTGCAGGATGCTGACTGGCCCAGCCGATCATGGCCCCATTCCCAAAAAAGCGGTCACCAACGTTGACCTGCAAGAAGAGGTATGTGCTGACTGCGTCACAGAGAGGGATCAGTATAACAATATCCCTTGGTACAGATTCGGCAATATTTCACGGGAAACCCGTTGTTGTTGCCGGTTTGAACAATGTTCCATTTGTTTGATGGACATCCAACCCAGGCAAGAGGGGGTTGCCATCAAGGCTGAGCAAGTGTACCTGTTGGTACTTCTGGGCGTATGCACTGGTTGGAGCACTGGTTGGATTCTAGGAGGAAATTGTTTAGGCTGCTTGTCCCAAGCCACTGGGGAGATTATTTCTAGCAGGTGAGGATGGGACAGTTATCCCTCTGCTCACAAATGCTGCTTCCGCCCGTTGGCGTCCCTCCCACGCGTGCAGTGCCATGCTTCATATTCAGTTGGGGTAGGGGGGGGGGGGGGGCAGCAGATGCTTTGTCGTGCAGCAGATGAATGGTGCTCTCTTTTTGCCCACAAAAAACCAAAACACCCCTCAGCACCGCGAAGGCATTTTGCAGAAGGGGGGAGGGGGGTCCCAAACCCCGACATCGTGTCCTGTTTCTCACGAACAACCAGTCCCCCTGGTCTAACCCCTGGAACATGGCTGCAAAAGTGCAGCATTTGCAAATTTGAAGGGGCCTTTTTTTCTGGCTTATTTCAATCTGGATTTGGTTCTTTGGGAACGGATGGGTCGGCCCACCAACCCACATTCAGGCCGGGTGCAAGTGTCTGTCTCCAGGCAGTGACTGGAGATATGTGAACCAAATGGTGTATCTTGATTTCACTTTTTGGGCTGCAGGACAGGCAATGTGATTTGTTTGATGACACACAGGGTTGTCTTGCATACTTGGGAGGGACCGAAAATGGCACCACCCCCTGTTATCGACTAGGAGATCGTGTTCTCTCAGTTGTAACCCACTTCTTATGAAACCAACAGCGCTATAGGAGGTTTCTATTTGTACTTTGTGTTGTTGAAAGCACAACACCGCACTTTGTGGTGAATGTAAGGGAAAATGTTGTGCTGAATGTATTGACAAACATGCTTGTCAGGACAAATCGTGTATCAGGCACAATAAATGTCACATTTCTTATGCAATGTGGATTAGGACATTTGGAGTCATGTTGTGTGCTTCGTAGGCAAGTACGCCGTTGCATTGCGCTTGTCCAAAACACGCGGTACCAAACCCTCCCTCCCTAACGTTACAGGTACTCCTACCTTTGGGGGGGGGGGGGGTTGGCAGCCTAGGCTCCTCCACCCACCCACCCACCCACCCACCCACATCAGAAAATTTTTCCTTGGGAAAACAATGAAATTTATCAAAGGGGCCTGAAATTGGAGGTCCATTTTGGGTACACAAACTTTTTTGGGGCTCTGACCCCCTCCCTGCACGGGTAAAAATCGCCACGAAGCAGTGGCCGGGACTTGGACTTGGCTCAAACAAAGAGTCTCCCCTACATTTCAGTAGCGGGTCTTGTATGGCACTGGCAATTAGCGCTCCCCTCAGCACAATGTGGAACGGCCAAACGTGCTTTCTTATAGAATACTACTGTTAGGACAAATTTTTCATCAGAAACTATGATTCCACAGCAGCATGGGTCATAATTGGTGTTGCAACCCTTTTAATTGCTCCTCACCCCTTTCTTTTATCCCTGGCCCTCATGCAAATGCCAAGCATGGTAGGGGCAGGGGTATGTGCACATAAAATCATCCCCTACAATGCCCTGATGCGAAAGGGAAAAACATCCTCCTTTCTTCAATGGGTAGCACATCCTCATGTCATCCAACATATTCCAGTATCTTCGCCACTCCATGAGCCGTAGGGATACATCATCCATGGCTTAGGTTAGCCAACATTTTCAACGAAGCGGAGAATATGCTATGTGGTTGGACACGTTTGTGAGCCCAGGGTTCTCTTCTTCCTTCTTATGATAGCCACCGCTGGTCCTCAGACCCCCCTCCCTTCCTTGTGGGGCCCCAAATGACACACCCCTGACATGCACAAACCGTGTTTCACTCAGACACAGTGAGGGCCCAGAGCACCTGTTGGGCCTCAATCGCGAAGATCAAATTCCCCCCATATGTGGAACCAGTGGCGACTTCAATATCAGTGGTCGTGGACAAGAAACCCTTATCGGAGATATTGGCACAGAGATCTCCGGGCATGTAAGGGTTGGCCTGGGAGGAAGCGGCATGTCACGGTTGAGCAGCAAGAATTGATGCTTGTCCCAGGAGGAAGAGCACGAAGAAAATTTTCATTCGGAAAGACCCACATCTGCACTGAATTGGGCCACTTTTGACTTCCATGCCCATGCATAACACAGCAGGTTAGGGTTAGGGGTCCGTGGCAAGGTTGGCTGCCGCAGGTGTGTTATGGCTGGTTGTCTCAGGCGCTAGCAATCAGTGCAGTGCTCGTTCTTAGAAGATACTGGCCATGGCAGCCACCTTTGGCCAAAACCTCGGCAACTGCTGTTTCATTAATGATCCGCTGTTGTCCAGCATCCGTGTGCCGAAACTTCTGTCTCTTGGTGTAGACAGCGACCAGGTACAGCTGGTGATGTACACGTGTGCGCGCACACACACAGACAGACACACACACATACATCCTGCCCCTCATAATTCGCGTAATGGTTCCTCCAGCCGGGCCGGACGTTGCCCTTCAGCCCCCGCACCAAAAGGCCTGGCTTCGTGAAAGGGGCCAGTTTGCCAATGGCCCAGTCCAGACAGAACCCGGTCACAGGAAACTGGGTATTGAAGCGGGACCTGCGGCAATGGCTGTTCATGGCCCCGAACCCAGGCCCCGAGTAGAGACGAATGGCCACCACCTCCGGCCGCCTCAAGCCCGCACTCTGAGCCTCCGGCAGGGCCATGAAATCCTCCACCGTCATACCCTCGTGGCCTTTGTCACGCACCACAAAGCCCCCGCCCCAGCTTGCATATCGGCGCCCCTGCTCCTCAGCGGGAACTGGGTTGAGGACGTATTCCAGGTGCCCCTGGAGCTCAGGCAGACTCCATTCCTTCGCGATGTGCTCCATGCACCACGCCTCTGATGGAGGATATGATTCTTTGGTCTTCTCCAGCAGCTCACCGAAAGTAGGTCTGAATAGAGCAAGGCGCATGCGTCAGTACGTTGCGTTAGTAGAGGAGGCCCAATGAGGTCCAAAACACCCACGCAGAGAAGTTGGCTGTAGACTCAGAGAGCAGGTTGCCGTGCACCCCTAAAACCCCTCCCCACAATGCAAGCAAAGGGTGCTTCTATTGGGGGGACTGTGTCAGGCCCCTTGGGGTGTTTGCTTGTGTTGAGTGTGGCGTCTTATTGCGTGGTATTGGTCCGAAGTGGAGGAGGCCCAAACTGAACTTTGTGGTGATTGGTTGCGCCTCCCACGCGCTTTGCTGGTCTCCTCTGTTCGTTGTGTTCGGTGTTGCTTTGCTTTGGGGGTGGGGAGGGGCAGAGGCTTGCTTAGCCAGGGGGGGTGGGGGGGCATTTTGGGGCTGCCTGAGGGCTAGCCAACCCACCCACCCACCCACCCAAGCTGACCCACCCACCCCCTCTGGAGAAGAGGTCGTGTGTTCGGCTCCTACGATGTTCAAATTTTTACATCACAGATCACTGACCTTTCTTCAAAAATTTTCAGTGTGCAATGGACATGGGCTGCAGGATGAGAGAACCCCCCACCCCCACCGCTACTGGCTACTGGGGGGGTGGGGGGGTCTGGGTGAGGGTATAAACCACTGGACCATCTGCTGTCACTACCAAAGTGAGATCAAGTACTGTGTATGGCCTGACGTTCGACCTGTCACTGTCACTCAACCAACTGTCGACCAACAAAACTGTGCTTGTCCCTGCCGCACGGGTGTGCAGTTTCTTTGAAACCCCCCCCAAAGACCCTTACCCCCCCCCCTGGGAGTAGGGGAGTAGGCATTGTGGGCCAAATTGCCCAAAACCAAACTAACTAACCCACCCACAGGCCACAGACCCCCCCCCAGTGGGGTGGAAAAACCCTTAAGCAAAGGTCTGGGGGGGGGGGGGTGGACACCAACCCCGACGTATGCCGCACATCAGAGGACTCGCATGAAGGAGGGCGGAGATTTATCAAGCTGCACTTCACTGATGTGTCTGCTTGACTCTGGCTTCAAAACGCCAGAACAAGCCTGCAACACTGCCCTTTTCTCTGCATTCGGTCACCTCAACCCCATTTTTCAACACCCCCTGCCCTCTCTTTCCTCTTCAGGGGGGCTCGATTGGCCCCAGCTCGCGGCAACCTAATTCTATTGCCTTCGGCAGTGCACCTCGAAGAGAGGCTGACAGTCCGCCAACAGTCAGTCAGTCAGGCAAGCAGTCAGTAAGACAGTCAGTCGGGCAAGCAGGCAGGCAGACAGAAATACACAGTTTGGGTTTTTTCAGTGGCAGACTCGGCTACAAGTAGTGGGGAGAGCAGTGACTGTCAGAACAAGGAATGGTTGAATGGCGATGCAGCCAACCACAGACCTGCAGGCCGGCGGTTCGATTCCCAGCTGGCCGACTGCTGGCGGTGCCGGCCGGTCTGTCCCTCGTTCAAACCCTTCTGAGCACAAACTTTTTTTGACCCCCCCCCCCAAAAAAAGTGTTATCCAGTTTCAGGGGATAAAGGCCTCAGAATCAAAAAATCCATTGGGGGATCATTTTATTGGGCAAAATATTGATTTTACAAGGGGTTGGACATCAAACATCATGCTTTGGGGTATGCTACGCAAATGACCCAAAAAGGGGGGGTATACGACGCCTACACCGCGCCTGATCCAACAACCTCTCTTCGGGGTGATTTTCCCCTCTGCCATGGGGTCCACGAGGGCTGACGCCCATCCGCACAGCCGCTGCCCCGCAGCCCAGGGGTGCAGGGGGAGAAGGGGGGACTTCTCTGTAGGCCACGGTGGATGTCTGATGCTTTGCGGGGCTGCCTCCCGGACATCAGGCATTGTTCCTGTTCAGCACCAGTGGAACTCGGGGGCAGACATGCAGGCGTGTGGCTGTTGTCCTTTGGACAGGGCCTGTGGGGGGGGCATACGACCTGGCCACTCCAACCACATGTCAGATGACGGGATGACGGATTGGGGCTTGGGCTACTCTAGTAGGAGGCCCCAACGCCTGAATGCCCGGGCCCGCCTGAAGCTTGTGGTGACGTACATACACGCGAGAGGAAGTGGGGGGGGGGGGGGGGCTTGCTCGGGGCAGCCGTTGCAGGTCAGCGCTACCACACAGCCACAGGCAAGCCACCTTCCGGGCACGGGGGGGGGGGGGGCGACTACAACTGGTCCTGATGTGACACTCTATCCCCAAAGCTACCTCTCCCCTGGGGGCGGTACATGGGTTCGGCCCATGCCGTTTTCACTCCCCCAGGGTTTGGTACGCCCCGGGAATCAATCCCCCGATCTCTCGCTTGCGCTTCGGCTGTCCAACCGCTGGACCAACCATTCCGTCAAAGCTCTATCCACAGAGCTACCTCTCCCCTGGGGGCGGTACATGGGCTCGGCCCATGCCGTTTTCGCTCCCCCAGGGTTTGGTACGCCCCGGGAATCAATCCCCCGATCTCTCGCTTGCGCTTCGGCTGTCCAACCGCTGGACCAACCATTCCGTCAAAGCTCTATCCACAGAGCTACCTCTCCCCCGGGGGCGGTACATGGGTTCAGCCCATGCCGTTTTCGCTCCCCCAGGGTTTGGTACGCCCCGGGAATCAATCCCCCGATCTCTCGCTTGCGCTTCGGCTGTCCAACCGCTGGACCAACCATTCCGTCATAGCTTTATCCCCAGAGCTACCTCTCCCCTTGGGGCGGTATATGGGCTCGGCCGATGCCGTTTTCGCTCCCCCACGGTTTGGTACGCCCCGGGAATCGATCCCCCGATCTCTCGCTTGCGCTTCGGCTGTCCAACCGCTGGACCAACCATTCCGTTCAGCCACGGTACGCCAAGGCCTGTTACCTGTCCTCGCTGTGGCAGTGCAGGTGGGCCACCGAGCCCACAAGCACTTTGCCCAATCCTCCTCTGAGCCCAATCCTCCATTCTGGACCACAAAAACAGCGGTCCCAAAATTTCCTCAAAACGGCGGTTCAACGCCCACCCCGTGCTTAGACAAGGCCGTGCATGCGCAAGGGGGGGGGGGGTATGAGTGCACCTCAACCTCCACCTATGTCCAAGAGGCATGCAAACACAAGAAAGTGTTTGAACATGGAAATTCAGGTTCACACCCATGTTCTCACAAGCAATGAAGCATGAGAAGCCTACAAATGTTCGGCTTGGAAACCCTTACACCATGCGGGACAACTGCACATGCTCACCACTTGAAGATGCCTTTGAAGATGCCTTTGCCTTAGGTTTAGCTGAGGCAACTTCAAGTTCTTGGGAATGAAATTGCCTTGCATGTGGTCTCTTGTAAAATACAACTTCCCATCAAAGACATGGACCATTCCCCACACACCTCAGGCAGCCTTAGCCCAAACAAATTCAGTGGGAGCATCATCGGAGTCACTAGAATCATCACTTGAAGAAGAGGACTCCGAAATGGGGTGGGTTCAAGTGGGCAAACACTCACAACAAATGTGTCCATGACTCTATGTGACTGGCAAATTCGTCAAACCCATGTCTTATGTGGCTGCACTATGTTTGGTACCGAATTAAAATTAGGTACCAAATTAATACAGTCCCTACGCCTGCTGTAGCTTGGACAAGGGTGTAGCTTATACAAGGGGGGGGTGGGGCACAGGGTGATCAATTGCACCAAAGGTGCGGAAGAAAACAATCGGCCCCAATCTTTTAAGGGGCGAGGGGTGGGTCCAGGGTGGGTGGGTGGGTGGGTGGTTTGCCCCCCCCCCCCCCCAGTGCTGCTGAGTTGTTAAGAGGAGCCCTGGAGACTGGCATTTGGCGAAACATGCTGCAATGCCGAGGCTGCCGCTGGGCTGAGGATGGGACTGTGCTGGGATCCTCAGTGCACGCACATGAGATGGACCTCACACAAGAATACGACATGGCTTCGTTCATCGGGATGTATTTGAGGTAATTGGCGTCCATCGGTTTGGCAGGGGACCCATCCTCATCGTTCTCCTGCTCGGGCATCTCTGCTGCTTTTTGCGCCGAATATTGCTCAGCCCTTTGGACAAAGAATGCCTCATGCACACGGACGGGGAAGAAAGGTGCCGCACCACCAAAACAGGTGCAAGACGCAGGGCTGCACTTCAGGGGGAGGACGGGACAGTGAGAGGGTTCTGGGACCCCAGAGTTTGTGTACCACCAAGGGCCCAAGTTCTCCTTGTTCATTATCCTTTTCTTTTGCTATGAATTTTGTTGTCATTGTTGTCAAAAGAGCAAGAAAACAGGTTTGTGCATCATGCCCCATGTTGAAGGGCACATGAAAGCGAAATACACAACCAATGCAATTAACAAAAGGCTGTTCAAAAACAAGCATTCAGCAGCGACAGGGGTGGCAGTCGCGTGGCAGACAGGACGTTTCAAATGAAATGCGGGTTGCCAGTAGCCAACCCAATGCTCCGGTGACAATACAGGAGGAATGGTGGCAGTGGTGGTACTGATGGAGAGGTGTTGAGAACGGTATAAGATTCGCTTTGGGCAACGAACGCCCCTGCTCACAGCCAAGGGATGAAGCCTGTTGAGGGTTGTGGGGTGTGGGCCGAGGGTTGGTGGGGTTGAGGGCCGTCTCAGATTGTGGGGCTCTGTTGGGGGCTGTGGAGTGTTGGTCTGGATCCTTGAGGGTTGGGCCGAAAGGCCGAGAGTGCCGGATGGTTTGCAAGGGTCGTTGAAGGCTGTTGGGGCTTGTTTGGGGTTGTTGACCTTGAGACTAAGTACACAAATACATAAATATGCGTTCAGCGACCTCAAACCCCCAACCTCTTCGATCATCTGCAGCAAAGGCAATGGGGGTGGGGGGGGGCGGGTTACCGTAGAGGCTGAGTAGGTCTGCCGGGTTTGAGTTTTCAGGAGGCAATTGTTTACGGTGCGTCCAAGCCACCGGGGAAAAGTATTTTCGGTAGGTGAGAGCGGTACGGCTGTCCCTCTGGAGACAAATCCATGCGGGCACCGGCACGCTGCACATCCAGTCACTGCCTTGACAGTGAAGTTTGGAGAGTGCTCAACAGAATCAGGCAGTGCATGATTCGTGGAGGACGCCCCGCTTTCGTGCACAGGCCACGTCCTGGAGGCAACATAGCCGCCGAGCACAAAGCATCGACAGCATCCTGTTACGGGGGACCACCATCTCTGTTTGGGTGGAGAGTGACAGTAACATGGTGGCGGCGGCAGTGAGCCTCCAAAGCGGCCAAATGGGAATTGTGTGTCGTGGCACTAGAGGGACCTACATTGGGACTGATCTATGCCCTGTGGGCAACTAGATAGTATTGGCAATGTCTCTTGAAGCTGCTTTGATGAGGTCCGTGCACGTAGTAGCCCTCTACGCCTCCGGTGCATATGCGAATTGGCTTTGGGCCTTGCCCCAGGGATTCGCGGTCACTGCACCAATGGGATCTCAGGCCTGCCTTCACTGCCCGTGGCATGCGTGCCATGTCAAAGTGCCACCGCCTTCAGCTTCAACAAGGGCATATGGCCGGCGAGTGAAAACGGAGAGTCATCCTTGCCCCACCCGCATGAGATCGCACGTTCTGATCAGGACATCAGAAATGATGCACACGAAACGCTCGACAATCTGCAGCACCTCGTGATTCCTTTACCCTCCTTGTTTGAATCCATGATCTTGAAAATCTCTTGAATATCGTAATCGCTCAGTGTCGGTTCCACTTCACGCAGACATTGGGTCAACTCTGGGAGATCGATGAAACCATCCTTATTGGTATCCGCCTCAAAGAAAAGGGCACCTGCAAGAGCCTTGATGCGCGAGGCGGGTGGGGGCATTGTGAGATAGCGCAAAACAAAGAGGCTGTGACAAAGAGAGCAGCAAAACGTTGATGTTGGAGGGCAGCGGCTCAATATCTGAAACAAGGGCACAGCGGATAGCGCAGATAAGATTGCATTCAGGCAAAATAATTTGCCATGTGACAATGATCCCGGGCGCGTGAACTGCACTCCGACCATTACTTACAGTGCACATGGTGAATGTTTCACTGTCCTGAAGGCGTCCCACAGGTCCTGGTAGGTTGTTGAGTGGTGTGGGATGCAGTTCCATGCTGACGTTGGAATGTGGGTTGGGATCTAGTTGTTGATCAGCATGCAATTGGGTTTTTTTGTCCCAAACTTGTGCTTGCAGCTGCTTTCAGAATCAGTGCAAACTGCATCACGGAACAAACGTTGTAAGGTGAGGCCCCAAACAGAAGGAACCACCATCACAAACCAGGGCATTTCCTTTGACGGCTCAGACTTGTTGATGAACTCGTCATGCATTGGTGCCTAACATTTTTATGCAACCAACATTCGCCCACACATGTTGCAAATCGATGCACTTGCAAGTGCGAGCAAATCATCGCTCCTTGCCCTGGAAAGCTGTCCACTTGTTCCCCTGTTACCTCACATCCATTAGAACTAACAGAACTAACAATGTGTCGACACCATCCCTAACACCAGAGCAGGAGAGCAGGGGTACAGTGGCTTTGTGCTTTGATCCTCCTTCTTGTTGCGGGCATTCTCAGGCTCCAACCTACCGCAAAAGGCATCCAATGAACCCTTAAAATGACCACAGTCTTTGTTCAAGTGGGCTGATCTGCTTGCAGACTATGGGCACCATGCAAATGCAAGGGGGGGGGGGGGTTGCGGTCAGGGAGAGTCAAATCCAATTGCGAAAAATTGCAGGAAAATTGCGGCGCCATAACCAAACCTCTCAAAGCCTCAAGAAGCAACACTCTTGCACAGGTGGCTCAGAATTTTTATATGTCTCTTCACACATGGTCCCCAGGTATCACAATTACTGCAGGTGACCCACGATATCACCATGGAATTGAAGCATGAACCAAAGGCGGCAGACTTCGTCATCCAATTTGTGCTGCTGCTTGGAAGGAGTGCCACACTGTGAGAAAAAGCGCTCCACATCACCGCCAAAAATTGGCTGTGTGTGGTGAGGCCATATTGTTGCCGGCAACAAAAGAGAAAGAGACTAGCAATGAGGCGTGAAGTTTGCTCATTGTCAGACCCACATTGCAGCATGACCACATCATTCTGGGGGCTAGAAAACATTGAAGCTTATTGTTCTGCAACAGTTGTGCGCAAAGGCAACGGGCACCAACAAGCACGCAAGGTGGACAGGCCAAAAGCAATTGCGGAAAAATTGTGGAAAATTGCGGGACATTGACCCTAATCCCCCCCCCTGGCAAATGTCATCCTCAGCATGCTCATTGGGTGCTGTGGAGGGAATGGACGGTGAAAACAGTGCTGAGCTGGTGGCAATGGAGACAGGATGTGTTCAAGTTCAGCCTCACATGAATGGTGATGTCCAAGAACGTGGGAATGAATTGGGCTGCTGAGTGAGGAGGCACTTAATAGCCAAATTGTGCAACTGTTGTTTGAATCCCTAGTGACTGCATTGAATATGCAGTCCCAGCCCCATCCACATTGAGGTTATCTTGCACAGCAAAAGACAAGCATTTTGAATCTCCAAACGAGCTCTGGTGCTTCAATTTTTTTTTTCGGTAAACATAGTCCGGAAGTGAGTTCACGGGTGCTATGCTACACTGCGGGTGCTCCACCCGGTTCATATAGTATCTTTAAAGCAGGCCTACCCCTCGCAAAGAGAGGGGACACTGCTTTCTCTCTCCTGTCGATAGTACAAAGTATGCCGCCCAGCTACGGCCACACCTTCAAATTGAAGACAAGGGCCAATAGCACTGTTGATGTTACACTTGTACATGCATATACATGACAGGCAAAATGCATGTTCTTACTCTACTCCATCACCTTGTGTGCACTGTGATACATCTAATGTTCCAGGTCACAGTTTCCCTCACGCTTCTAGGACCTACAGACACCCACCCGTGCATGTACTTGCCGTCCCTATGTGTGCCGTTCTGTGCCTTGTCTGTTCTCGGACCCATTTGGCGCGTACGCGCGTCCTTGCCCTACATGCATTCTCGGATCCCTTTGGCATGCACGTGCTCTCGTGTCCTACATGCAGTGTGACGTGCCCCTATTGCGTACGCGCCGTCAACTACCAGGCAATGTATCACCTACACTGCGTACTCCTCCCCTCAGGCCTGAGCTAGCCACGCACTCGGCTCCGTGTACATGATCCAATCCCCTTCCTGCCAAGCAACCTGATGTATGGGTGCAGGCACATGGTCGTGTCTCGCGTGGCAACCCTCATGACAACCTGCAACATTAACTGATGTAGCATGTTTGCGGAGGCGGGCCACCAGGGCAGATGTCGTCACGCCAACGTAGACGAGGTGAAGGCAAATTTGAAATATAAGGTACACGATGAAACCAAGGGGCGTGACAGAATTTTACCATGTGTGGGCGTGGATGTGGGCCTAGTTGAGGCGCCGTGCTATTTGCAGTGAGGGGTGGGAGTGAAAAGGGAGGTAGGCGGTACATTTTTGCAGAGGAGTGGCCCGAATCCCGAGGTTGTTACATTCGATGGCTTTTCCTATCTAAATGGTGAGGGCTCCAGGTTCTGGCGACATCGGGCGCCTGGGGAGGGGGGGGGGGTCAACAGCAAACGACTGACCCCCTCATGTTGAAGGAGTTTGTATAAGCAGAGCATGTGGTTGAGTCACAGGCGGAGAGGGAGGACGGGGAGGTGAAGAGGTGGACAAGGTCTCACCGGTCGTACCAACCCACGGTCTGCACTGCACGAAAAACCGACTGCACTGCGATGACCTCGGAAGCCGTAGCCCAAATCCATACACACAACAGGGTGTAAGGTACAGTGGTGGGGCGCAAGACGTTGGATACCTCTGTTGAACACACATGTGAGGGGACCGGTTGAGAGTGCATTGGTGGGGAAGGTGGAGGTCCACATTACAAGTGGTAGGTAAGCCAAAAACACGGGTGGCACTAGCTTGTGGTTGTTGATACGCAGTGGGACACGCAACGAAATAACAAGCAAGGAGGCACGGCCTTGGATACTAAATATGAGACTGGATTGGGACGTGGTCCTCGCAGGGAATATCATCTGAGCCCCCCAACCGCCTAGCCATGTTGTCAACTATGTGTTTATCCGTGAGGACCTCCTCATCTTCTTGAGAAGCCAGGGGGGGAAAACATGCTATGCGGCACAGAGTATTGGCCTCTGAGTGCCCCGTATGTGTGATGTCCATGGGGAAATACATATCGTGTTTTAGGTCGCCCAGGAATTAGGACATTTGGGAAAGGACGTGGTTGCTAGACCCAATTTTTGCTGCAGGTATTGGTGGGATAGTAGCGTGGAGATGAAGTGGTCCGCATACCAGGCCGTTGTTACGCTTTTTGCCGGGGGGAGGGGGGCTCTTCGGAGATGCCAGTGGTCCTCCTGCCCTCCTAGCTTCCGAATTCCCGTCAATCCCCGCTCCCAAACCCGCCCCCGTCCCCTCTCCTTCCACTCTTGTTACGAGCTCCACACTAGGGGCCGATGCTTTTGCGGCAACCCAACACCCATGGCTGCATATGCCGCCAAATGATAGCAGTGCCTAGGTCCCTGAGGCACTTGTTTTTGTTTGGTGAATGGTCCTCGCACATGGACCCACGATTGCAGCAGTGGGTCTCAAAACACAGTACAACCAAGATGCAGCACACAGTGGACTAGCCGGTCCGGTCTCCAATGGGATGTGCCAAAAAATAGGGGGTTTTACCTTGGTCCTCAAGGGGTGTAAAACCCCGGTTCGCGTTTTTACCAACATACCATGAATCGTCCGATACTAGTGCAACAAAGGGGGGAGGATGTGGACGACGCGGACAATGACCCTGAGCCAGGCGGAGGACTAGCCCGTTTGGCCGACTGGGGCTTTGGCAGTTTTAACGGGCCGCCCGGATACCCTCCCAGGCCAAGGCGCAATGAGCAGGGTATTTCTTACGTCGCTTTTGACTCACCACTTGGTGATATGCACTACTCAATACCTCTGTCCGTTGCACCGCTGTAGAAAGGGGCCCAGGTAGAAGAGACCTGTACCGCCATTACTTTGCTCATGTCTCGCATTGATTCTCTCCAAAAAAGCATGGATGGCCTCACAGGCTCGAGAGATAGCGTCCACCAATTGGAGGGGAAAATGAAGACACTACTGGAGTGGCAAAGCGATCAAAATTCCCGCATAACTCGGAGTGGCAGAAGATAGCCCAGTCCACAATATCCGAGTTGGTCCCTCAATCGCGGTTCGGCGGTTTTGTGGCCTCTCGATTCGTGGAAACCGGACAGCGAGCTGTAAAAGCGCTTACTGTCTTCGATTTTGACATCTCGGTTCTTGCTGTTGGAGACAACTGTATCTCAGGCCATGTCTCGTTCGGCTTTCAATGCGTAACCCCCCCCCCTTGTCCAAGCACTGCCTTGTCCAAGCACACGAGCCCGTCTGACCGTCGTTTTTAGGGATTTTTCTGACCACGGTTTTTATGGTCAGACTTGTGTCGTTACAAAGTTGTGGTTCGATTGTAGAGGGAAATGGGAGCTGGATCATGCTTCCGGTGGTTCCTTATGTTCATCCCAACATTCCATTTGCAACTGCAACCCATTGCTTCCTATTTTGGTGTCATTTTCAGCCATGGCTGGTGTTGCACTCCTCGCAAGGCTATTATGTATGTCCGGTCCACCGGTGAACATGTGCCCGCTAAAATCGTTGGTCCTTCTACTCATGGGCATGGGGAAGGGCAAGCATGTGCAATTGTTCAAGATGAGGCGTAAGGTTGGAAAGGGCTTCTATTCAACAACTCTTGATGCCCCCGATGGGCAGTGAGAACTCGCAGAACATGCTGAAATTTGCCTGCACGGAATGTTGTGGTGCCCTGATGCATCAATTGTGGTTAGGGTGAGGTATGGGCAGGTTTTCGGGGACATTGGTTTTTTTGGTACTGCGCGTCTCGCGCAAGCACGCACTTGTCTAAGCACATGAGCCCGCCTGACCGTTCTTTTTCTGACTTTTGATGTGCTTGGAAAGGGGGGGGGTGGGGGTACGTCGGCAGCATGTCCAAGTGGGGATGCAAACCAGCAGAGACAGTGCTACGGCTCCCGCGCGCGTCACTGGTGTTATGAGGGGCGTCGGCATGAATGGGTATGGAACACGCAGCAGCCCTTTCATGCCCAAAGCAACCATTGTGCTCGGCGCGCATATGTGGTGGAAGGCGACAGGACTAGAGCCATCACAACTGCTAGGCCACACACACACACACTTCGGCGACAAACAGAGCACACACACACACACACACACACACACACACACACACAACACAACATACACACAACAATACACACACACACACACACACACACATTAGGGAGTGATTGCATGTCTCCTGTTTTGACGGGTTGGAGAGCAGTGGCTGGCTCCGATCGACTGAATGCCCCTGCCATAGACACTTTCAGCCATTAGTCCAATGAGTTGTGTGAAGCCCGTATCTCTTTCTGAGGCCCTGGGTGCAGTCTCCATACCCCCCAGCCTTCCAGTCTCCATACCCCCCCCCTCCCCTTCCCTCTACTCCTGTGTGCTACCAGGATTAAATTCTGCCTAACTGTTCAGGGGGGCACAGAAATCTCACTCGTGGAGGCTGATGCACCTGGAGCCTCCCGAGACGCCGCCTTCAGGTGTCATTCAACATGAAATCCAACAGAACACACAGTCATCTTCTCAATTCCCCGGGGGCAAACCATCCTCTCTGTTTCCATACCGGACCTTTGGAAATATTTGCTCACCGGAAAGAATGCAGAAGGGATACACAAGTCAAAGAGCACAAGAATCTTTCAATGGCAACTGTGCTGGTGTGTGCTTGCAGGTAAGGCGGGTAAACGGGGCTAACCATACATGTGAGGTAATATCCAGCAGGCACAGCCTGGGGCAAAGGAATGAGTGAAAAACCCAAAAAGAAACATAAAACAGAACAAATAGTGTGTGCGTGTGTCTGCGGGCGAGTGCATGCATGTGCGTCTGTGTGTGTCCATGTATGCATGCATGCATGTGTGTGTGTGTGTGTGTGTGTGCCAACGCCGCTATTTCAGATCATGCTCAAACTGTAAGGTTCAACAGCCCTACATATCCTACCACGTCTGCAAACCATCAGTCCGCTGTTCCATAGCCCTGCAGGTCAGCTGGTCTAGGGCTTCAATCTATCCCATATGTACAGCAGCGTTGGCACACCACGGCTCCTGCCCTGGGAACCCCGCCACGGTGCACCATGACACACATTGCATGCGTATGTGGCCTACCGCAGCCCCACAGCCCATGCCTCCCTGCAGCAGAGGGGGCAGGCCAGGGGCTGGGGAATCGCCCACAGGTCTCGAACAAAAAAAGAACCTCATACTGGCCGTCAAGGTGAGAGTATGGGGGAATGTTTGCCCGGCGCGCGCCCGGTGCGCTACCTTTGTATTAAGCATCCTGGCTCTAGCCCCAAGGTTGTCCTCACCTAGGGAAGTCCCCCAAGTAGACCGCACTGGACCGCAAACCTTCCCTGCAAAGCACGTTGCATAAGCCAAAATATGAGAACTCAACAACACAAACTGTCACTCAGAATGTGATTAACAAATAATATTATTCCCACAAGTGCGGCGTCAATAGTGCTCCTTACACTCAGCACAAATTGTGACGGTGGAGCGCATGTGACAACGCAACGCACACTGCCTTCTCAGGGGTCCCCAAAAGAAGGGGACAAAATCAGAAGTGGCTACATCACCCTTGCCTGCTTAGGGGCCCAAAAATGGGTGGGCTACATAAACCCTGCCTTCTTGGGGGTCCCCAGTTGAAGGGCAAATCAGAAATGGCTACATCACCCTGCCTTCTGGGGGGCAAATTGTTTGGTGAGGGGGGGGGGGGGGGCAAAAACAGGCACGGGCAGGGAATGGTAGAAAAAAGAAATGCCTTGCACGCTAACACTCCCCCTAACCCTAACCCTAACCTGGCATTCTTGCAAACCACACATATAACATGCAATGTCTAGCAAAAGAATGAATGGGTCTGAGAAACCCAAAAAGAAACCATGGGAGAATGTTTGCCTGGCGCGCGCATGGTGCACTTCCTTTGTATTAAGTATCCTGGCTCTAGCACCAAGTTTGTCCTCACCTAGGGAAGTCCCCCAAGTAGACCGCACTGGACTGCAAACCTTCCCTGCAACACACGTTGCATAAGCCGGAATATGAGAATTCAACAACACAAAATGTCACTCAGAATGTGATTAACACATAATATTATTCCCACGAGTGTGGGTGTCAATACATTCAAAACAAGGGTGCTCCTTACACTCAGCACAAACTGTGACGGTGGAGCGCTTGTGACAACACAACGCACACACTTCTACCTCATCCTCTCCCTCATCCTCCGTGGCGGCCGAGTTGCTCTTATCCATCCAAACATGAGGCAGAACATGGTCCCATGGTCCACAAGGAGGGTGGCGTCCGAATGCAAAATTGAGAAAACTGCAACAATATACGGACAGACTGGTGCAACTCATCGGGGCCGCCACGCCAAATGTTCCTTACCAAGCACCAATGCCACAAGCGAGCAAACAATTGCTCAATGCGTGTGCGGGACCACCCATGTACAACATTATAACATTGTTGGCAGGCTTGTCCCCAGAAGCGCAGGGCATGCGTACTTCGGCTTCCTTTGTCACTCAGGGGGAGTTGTCGCACGGTGCGCGCACGGTTCAATGTTTTTGGGATGTTTACCCAACTTCTACCCCGGTGAACAGCCCCCGCAGAACCTCACCTAGGGTCCCAATTTCTGCACCCTGCAGCCCTTATTGGCATACCAGGAATCTTCATTTTTTTGTTCTGGTGCTTGCCACAGGTCCTAGGGTCCCGATTTCTGCACCTTGCAGCCCTTGTTGGCATACCAGGAATCTTCATGTTTTGTTCTGATGCTTGTCACAGGTCCCAGGGTCCCAATTTCTGCACCCTGGGGGGAGGGGTTTAAGGGGTATGATGGCCTGTGACCGACTGATGAACCGGGTCCCCCCAAATAAAGGGGGGGACCCCAATTCCATGCATTCGATGTCGATCTGGGTAATAAAAATACCCAAAAGTATGCACGGTGCGTGCACGGATCGAGCAACACCCCCTCAATAGTTGGCTGCTTAACCGCTACCGTCTCGGGGGCCCACATGTGGGCGGAACATCATCCCTACCTTCTCGGGGGTTCCCACATGGGGACAAAATCGGACCTGGCTACTTAACCCCTGCCTTCTAGGGGTCCCCAAAAGAAGGGGACAAAATCAGAAGTGGCTACATCACCCTTCCTTCTCGGGGGCCCAAAAATGGACAAATTCGCGACATAACCCGTGCCTTCGCGGGGGTCCCCAATAAAAGGGGACAAAATCAGAAATGGCTACATCAACCTGCCTTCTCGGGGGCCCAAAAATGGGCAGATTGGCTACATAACTCCTGCATTCTTGGGGGTCCCCAATAGAACGGGACAGATTCAGAAGGGTCTACATCACCCCTGAGTTCTTGGGGGCAGATAGTTTGGTTGGGGGGGGGGGGGGGCACGCACAGGTGGGGAATGGTCTGCAAAAGATGCCCGGCGTGCGCCCGGTGCGCTAATACTCCCCCCTTAAAACGGAGCAAATGGTTTGTGCGTGCGAGTGTGTCTGTGTGTCTGTGTGTGTTCATGTGTGTGTGTGTGTGTGTGTGTGTGTGTATGGGGGGGAATGCCATATTAAAGAGGAAGGCCTGCATGGGTCCAGGGGTGGGCGCCCAGCGGTGTGTGTGTGTGTGTGTGTGTGATCTGTACTTTTTACGAGGTAGATCCTTATGCAGCCATGAGATGGCAGGTGTATTCGGCTCAGTCTGCTGTTGCCTCTTTGCGCCTGTGATCCATCCCTTCTGCGGAATCAGAACCTCTGTGTGTGTACGGTTAGGTAACCTCGGAGCTGGCCCTTCCGTGTGCCCCCAGAAAGAGCTGGCGGCAGATTGCTTCCGTATCCGGCGTCTCTACCAGCCCCTGTGGAACAGGGGTTGGTGGGAGGGCGGGGATGGCGTTTTGGGCCTCCGCCGCTTGGGGGCGGGAGGCGTTGGGGGTTGGTGTGGAGACCTCAAAGAGGCTTGACTTGTCTGTGAAGGCCCAACTCGTGGGCGTTTATATGAACGCTTCGGCTGTTGAGAGGAGCAACGCTTCCCGGATGGCTGGACTGGGGTGCACACTTTGTGATGCCCCCTTGCACAACAGTGCCTTACCCCCCGTTGTGTGCGTGCGCAAATGGGGCACGGCGGCAGTCTGTGTGTGTGTGTGTGTGTATGTATGTGTGTGTTTATGAGTGTGGCGCGTAACACAACTTGTACAACCTCCGATGGCACCCGCCATGATACATCAGCACTGAACAGCTCTGTCTGGACTTTCACAGTGTTGAAATTGGTGATCAACTGCTTCCTTCTCACAACATGCCTCTGGGAAATTGCGCTCCTACTGCGCCCCACATGCCATTGCCACGTGCCTCGTGCTCCGCTTTGGGAGCTCCCACTCTATGAACATGAACCTGCTGTGTGTGCGTGTGTGTGCGTGCGTGTGATGCCCAAGTATTTCAATCAATGCTCAAACTGGAAGGTTCAACATTCCTACACATCCTGCAAAACATCAGCCATCCACTAGCATACTGATATGTGTGTGTGTGTGTGTGTATTTTCGCATGTTGACGCAAAAAGATACAGAAACAATACCAAAACAATAAAGAAACATTCCCACTGCCCACCTGTTGTAATGGCAACCAACCTTCCTCCTGCTCGGAGTAATATTCTACATGGGTACAGGCACGATACTTCAGCCGAAGAATACGGACCAATGAACCTTTTTTGCGTGTCAATCTGCACGAGTTGGTGTTGAGGCGACCACCACCGCACCTGGGTCGCTGCGTACTCAGATGGAGGCTGGATGTGCAGCAACACGATCCATGAGACGCTCATTGGGGCTATGGCGGAAAGGAACCAACAACTGCAGGGGAAAGGGCGCGTGGGAAGCAGGTGACATAAAAGACCTGGCGCTCACACCTTTGGAGGCTTGTCAACAACAGGGAAGGTGCCCCTGCCCACACCCCTATTGCCGCCCCGCTTTGTGTTCCTGCATTGCCAGGATTTGTTTTTCACATGCTGTTCCCGCAGAATGCAGCAGGGCAACCGCAGCTGCATAGCTCCTCCTGTCGCCATGAATATGTCACTGCTGATTCCGAGGGATGGATCAAACGGGTGGGATACCAAGGAGAAAGACCGCACGTGAGACATCTGGAGATTCTGATCTGCAGTGGAAAAGATGGGACTTGAAGGATCGAACCGTTCGCTCACAGACTGAGGAAGTCTGCCATGAATTGTACAAGTGTGCTGCATCCGCCCTCGAAAAGGCCAAACATCCCCAATCCAAAAGAATCTCTGCCCCCTCGGCACACCCTTAAGCTGTGTTGGACACAGGGGTCGATGCATGGCATTGGACCTGCTCCTCAGCGTAGGACACTGCAAAAGACAAATGACCAATCAACACACAACTGCAGACAAATCAGATTCTGTAAAACGTCCAGAGTGGTGTGCAGGTATTCTAGAGACTGACCCGTTGTGTACGAGTTGCTTGGTCCCTGCAGTAGCTTGACCTGAAATCGTGTGAGCGGGTGGAGGTGGAGCTCTAATACCTGGTTACGAAAATGAGAGGTGCAATGAAACGTGGACACAGGGACCAGGAAGGGCAATTCATGCCCCAACAACTGCTGGAAAGGATTTGGCAGGGATGGGGACGGGACTGGCCGCTGCTGCCTCACCCTCCCCCCCTTGGTGCAGACAACGGCAAAACCAATTGGCTCTTTCGATAAGGTCGGGCTTTTTCCGCGGTTGGAACCCCGCCGGCTCGACGCAGCACATGGTGCACTACAAAGCAAACAAATCCCATTCCCCACCAGCCACTTATGCCAAAACACACCGCAAATGCACTGATCTTTTCCAACACAAAAATAGAACCACGAAATTCATGGCTGAAATTGATGGCGAAAACAGCAGAACACAAATGTTCTTAGAGGAGGCCTTGTCTGCACAAAGGCGGCAGCGAGGGGGAATGCCCCACCCTAATTGGTCCCATCCCCTTGGGTCAGCCCCAGTCCTACCCACCAGAAGAGTGGCTGTGCAGGGTAATGCGGGGACAGCTGCTCAAGGGGAGGAAAGGCAGCCATTTCGGAGGAACAGCCGCCCGTCATCTACGAAGTGTGAACAAAGTGGGTCAGATACTGCCAAAATAGCCCCGATAGATTTGGCACTGGGACTAGGCCATGAGAGGCAACCGGCTTCGGGTAAAACAAAGCCTGAGGCAATGCACCAGAGGATTGTGCAGTGGACTGCCCTAAGGGAATTCCTGCACCTCTCTCGAGCAAACTGCCAGCAGACAACTCAGTTAAAAGGGAGAAGGTCGGGATCGATGGACTTGTGGGTGTAAGGGGCTGCAGATGCAACCGGATCATGACCCATGTCACATGGGCTGAGACACATTTCTTGGCAGATTACAGTCCCTTGAAGCATGGCGTTGCGATGGTGGCGCCTGCATGAACCACATGATGACCGGTGGGGGGCTGCCAGAAAGGCCACGCAGAAATACGTAGTGGAGGAGTGGGAGGGAATGCACTGGGTGGGTCCATTTAGCACGACACATTGGACGCAGCATGTGGCGAACACTTGCAAGCACCACATCTGAGGGAGATCTGGCATGAAGCGTCTTTCCCTACACGCCGCATCCTCAGGCCACCCCTGCTCTCCCGCGTTCCCCCCCAACGCCAACCGACCCCAAGACACGCCCTCAGGCCATCGGCCGTGCCCTTGTCACGGCGTCTACCATCACATCAAAGCACTTCGCCCCAACCGGAAGAAACCGCTTGCCGCCGCTGTCATACTTCATGTATGCACTTACGCCTTCGGGACTGAGGCTACGTGGCCCCGCCCCGCAAACCTTCGTGAGCTCCTCTGCGCTGCTCCACGAGTACAGCCCCCGGTACGTGGGCTGGTTTGCATCCCTGACGAGGACCACGAACTTGGTCTTGTCGGCGTTGGGTTGAGCAGCCAGGGTCTTGCACACATCTATCAGTTCCCTGATCCAGAGCAACAGAATTGTGAGACTTAACGGAATCTCCTCTTGAGCAACAGACAGCCCCCTCTATGCCTCAAGGGGATTCGCACACTGAAAGGACGAACACTGCAGGGGCTGCCGAGCTGCGGGTTACTTATTCAGAGGTTGGCCACTCCAACAGTGTGCGGAGGTGGCGAAGGTTCATTGTGGGGGGTTGTGGAGGGTGGTGAATGGCAGCAGAGAATTGTACGGGGGATGGGGGGCTGAATAGCAAAATATACCGTGATTTAACGTGTGCCACTCCTCACAAACAAGGCGTTGAACGATGTTCCACTTCTGAAAACCCCTTTTCACTCATGCGGCGAACACTTGCGCGTTCTGGATGGGTGCTGTTTCCTGGAGGGTCCTGGACGATTCCTGCTGATTCCCGGGGTCTTGCACTTCAGCTGTTGCACAAATCAGGGTGGGATACATACACACGGCAAATGGAGTGGGTGGCCAATGGGCAAATTGTGTGCAAACCCTTAAAATGTTTGCGGTTAATTGTGTGTCAATCCATCGATTGCATATGAGCCTGTGCGCAGAATAACAATAGCAAGCCTTTTACCCTGTAGCCCCCGCCCCCCAACCAGGAAAGCATTGTGCAGGACGGCGGTGGGTTGTCATGGATGTTTGAGGATTGTCAGGCGAGGCTCTCGACTCTTTTCATTGAGGATCTTTTGCCAGCATCAACCGGCGGTCGTCAAGGATCATTGAGAGGTTGTGCCAAAAAATCTGGAATGGTCTCAATCAATTTAGTTCCTTGAGGCTATGGCTCAAAAAGGTGCTGTCTGACTGGATGTCGTTCGCGCAGGGGGGCTGGTGTGCCTCAAAGCCAGAACCTCTAGACAGACGTCTGAATACAGGGGAAATCTGTGGGATACCCATCAGGCATACACCAAGCCACGGGCAAATAAGCCTTTAAGAGTGCAAGCCCTCTGCACCGCAAGCGCTGGCACGGCATGGCATTCTGCTGGAGGAGGAGGCTGGGCAGGAAATGACCGAATGGGTCCAGATGCTCCACAGCGCCTCTGCTGAGGGGCACTGGGCACCGGCCCAACACAAGGGGCGAAGAGCGGAGAGGGTCGTCGGGGGGATTCCCCACACGTTCCCAACAACGCAACAACTGTGGGCAATGTGAACGGGGCAACACGAGCATCAAAGGGGGGTATAGCGGCCACAGGGCAGGTGGTGCAGAGATGGGAGCGGCTCTGGGCGGGAGGTGAAGGCAAGGGAGGTCACGGTCGATGCAGGTGCACGTCAACGAGACCTCTCGTTCACCCGTCCTGCGAGGCAGACGTGCTTCAGGGCGTTGCGGACGCCCTGGAGGTTGGCACGGGGGATACCCGTCCCATGGCTGCCGGATGGGCCGCTGGGCGGAGGCGGCTGCGAAGAGGGCCTGGCCCGGCCCTGCGACGGGGGACGGACGAGCGGCCGGGCCCTTGGGATCGGGTCGTCGGCCGGTTTCGTGACTGGGGGCTTAGCCGTCGCGTGGGGCTTGAGGGGGGCGTTGGGTGGGGCCTCAGGCCGGGCTCGCTCGACGGGGGCCGGCCTCGCCGCCACTTGTGCGGCCGGCGGCTGCCGGGCCTTTCGGAGCTCCTCACGTTCCCGCAGTCGCTGCAGCACCTTTTCCTGCTTCCCGGCGTCGAAAGGCCCCGCCCGGCCTCCAGCGGAGAACATCAACACGTCGCGGGTCCCGCGGGCCTGGGCTGCGCCCACAGGCTCCGCATCGTCCGGAGCTGCTTCAGCACAGTGGGCCCGCATGGGGTGCTCCCTGTGGCAGTCCTCCTCCTCCTGCTCCTCCTCCTGCCGCTGCACAGCAGCGTCCACACGCTCTGTAAGAAGGGGCGGCGCACCACCGTCTTCTTCCGCAGTGCCTTCCACGCACTGAGTGTCCATGGGGCGCTCGCTGCACGTCGCACGCGCAGCGGCTTCCACAAGTTGTGTGCAGAGGGGCCCATCGCTGTCCTCCTCATCGTCAGCCACGAGCGGCAGGTGCGTCATTTTTGTCTTTGACCATTTGCCCTTCCTCTCATCCACTGCTGAGGCCGTGTCCCGGTGCGACAGGGCCCGGGGCTCGGGGTACGCCCCCTGCGTCACATCGATCTCTTGCGGGATGACGCCGCAGGTGACCTCCAAGTGGCACGACGTGGCGGCGTCCAGAGTACTGGCGGTCGGCACGCGGGACGTCGAGGCAGTGCTGCACGCGGAGCGGCGGAGCAGGTCGCAGGACGTCGCCACGCTGTGCTGCACCGGAGGGGCGGGGGCACGGCATTGGACGGCCAAGTACTCGGATACTGCCTCTTCCCGGGCCCTTTGGGTCTCTTTCTGCAGCCGTGCCTCGTGAAGCTGCAGCTGCTGCAGGAGCTCCTGATTGCGCTTCCTTAGAGCGGCCACTTCATCGTCCGGGGCCTCTGCGTGCCCAACGCCTGCACTATGTTCAGGGCTCGGAGCCCTGGGCTCGGGCTGCGTTGGGCCTTGAGGTGTCGCAGCCCGCCCTCCAGAGTCCTCCTTCTCACGCACCCCCGCACTCGCCTGCCCCTCACAGCCCTCCTTCTTACGCACACCCGCACTCACCTGCCCCTCACAGCCCTCCTTCTTACGCACACCCGCACCCACCTGCCCCTCACAGCCCTCCTTCTTACGCACACCCGCACCTGCCTGCCCCTCACAGCCCTCCTTCTTACGCACCCCCGCACTCGCCTGCCCCTCACAGCCCTCCTTCTCACGCACCCCCGCACTCGCCTGCCCCTGACATCCCTCCTTCTTACGCACCCCCGCACCCGCCTGCCCCTCACAGCCCTCCTTCTTACGCACACCCACACCTGCCTGCCCCTCACAGCCCTCCTTCTTACGCACCCCCGCACTCGCCTGCCCCTCACATCCCTCCTTCTCACGCACCCCCGCACTCGCCTGCCCCTGACATCCCTCCTTCTTACGCACCCACGCACCCGCCTGCCCCTCACAGCCCTCCTTCTTACGCACACCCGCACCCGCCTGCCCCTCACAGCCCTCCTTCTTACGCACCCCAGCACTCGCCTGCCCCTCACATCCCTCCTTCTTACGCACCCCAGCACTCGCCTGCCCCTGACAGCCCTCCTTCTTATGCACCCCCGCACTCGCCTGCCCCTCACAGCCCTCCTTCTTATGCACCCCCGCACTCGCCTGCCCCTCACAGCCCTCCTTCTCACGCACCCCCGCACTCGCCTGCCCCTGACATCCCTCCTTCTTATGCAGCCCCGCACTCGCCTGCCCCTCACAGCCCTCCTTCTTATGGCCCCCCGCACTCGCCTGCCCCTCACAGCCCTCCTTCTTACGCACCCCCGCACTAGCCTGCCCTGGCTTCTGCCTTGGTTGGTCTTGCACCCAGGCACAATCACTCATGACCGCAAGTATGAGGCTGAGCTCCGAGGCCCCGCGCTCCTTCACAACGGCAGCATTGAGCACATCCAACGCCGAGTGGCCGGGAGCAAAGCTGTTGCCGTTTTGGACCACAACCGGGTGGTCGATCTGTGGGCCCTCGCACGGGTCACTACCGCCTGCCACCAGCAGCGCACTCAGCTCCGATTGGGGCTTCTGTGCAAGTACGGCATCCACCAGCAGCGTCAAGTTCGCCAACTGTGCGCTGCAGTCTGCCTCCAGACAGACCGGAGACGTGGCGTGTGAAACCAGTTCTTCACCGCTGCTGACCTGCATCACTGGGCTGCAGCCCTCTGGCAGACACGCCGGGGACACCGCTTCGCTGTGACTGCCCACGCTGCTGCACGTCGTTGCAGTCCGGCGGCTGCTTACAGACTTCGTACTCCCGGCCGCCGGGATCGAAAGCCCTTTGGACGCACTGCTGGGCGTTGTCCGGGTCGGCGGCCTCCGCGCGGGACACTCGACCGCGGGCGCTGGGGCTCCGGGGCTATCTCCACTGGGCCGGGGCGGCGTCTTGGCTTTGGCCCTGCGGGCGGACGTCGGCTTTGCCCCCACGGCCTTGGGAGGCGTTGCGGTGACGGGACCTGCCTCAGCAGCAATGGGATGGGTCAGCTCCCGATGGAGGACGTCCGCCAACGTCGCCGGCAGCGCCCCGTCCCGCTCAGCCGGCAAGACGGTGCTGCCCTTCGCACTGTGGGAGGGCGTCACCAGCGGCGCGAGGGACGAGAAGAGCGGGCCCCGGGACAGTGAGTCCCGCGCACTCCTCAGCGTCGGGGTCATGCCTGCCGCTGTCGGAGAGCACACAGAGTAACACGGGTCATCTGGCGCGACGTCCACGGGAAGACACTCGGTGACCACGTCACACGAGCCCTGCAGCGCCGCCTCCGCAGCGGACGGCGCGTGCAACGCGTCGATGAAGGGCCTGCTCACGGTGAGGCTGCTGCTGGGGCTGGAGGCCCGGCACAGCTCCTCCGACGACACACTGCATGCGGCCGGACTGTGAGCCCCGGGGCCCACAGCAGGAGACCTGATCCACAAAGAGGCGGAGAGTGCCATGCCACGGTGAGTGCGGCGCAGCAGCGGGGAACGGGGCAGCACAGCAGCACTTTAGCGGCGCCGCTGCAGCGGAGCATTGCACGCAGTGGGGGCAGGAGGGCACTGGGAGCGGGAGCGCGGCAGGGCACGTGCAGTACAACTATCCCAGGGCACACAGAGCAGCACTGCGGCGGGGCACCGGGGGCGCAGGAGAGCAGACAGACCGTGACTGCAGCCCAGCACGTACGCAGGGCTCAGCCCGAGGCCCAACTCAACAACTCTGAACCCCAGAGCCACACCGACCCCCGCCCTCAAACATCAGCACGCACTGAGCGGCCTCTCTCAATGGCCTCCCTCAATGGCCTCCCTCAATGGCCTCCCTCAATAAACTCCCTCATTGGCCTCCCTCAATGGCCTCCCCTTTCCTGTGCCTGTGCCCAGACAACCCTTGTGTCTGCGTACTTACCTCAGGGCAGGGCTGATGTACTCCGGATGCTCCAATTCCTCCGCAACCTCCAGCATCGAGGCACTGAGTGGGGGGCAGCTGGAGCCCTGCGTGCGCTCTGCGACTCGCGCCAGCCGAGGCAGTCCTTGTGAGCAGTCCACAGCCACACAGAGGCCGTCACACTCGTCGATAGTGTCCTCGTCCTCGTCGTCTGGCCCAGCCTTCGCCATCGGCTCCATGGGCTGCACGGGCTGTGTGTGCGGTGGCCGGGCAGAGGCAGGGCCTTGGGGGTAAGTCGCCAGCAGCCCCGGGATGCTGAGGAACGGCAATGGGGCCGGGGTGTTGGTGAGCGCGCAGAACAGATCCATGAGGTACGCCACCACATTGCGGTGGATTGAGGCCTCCTGCACGCAGACCGTGTCCGCCGAGAAGCACGCACTCACCCCCAGGCCCTCCCCCACCTCCAAAATCCGACACCAGTTCTCCCGCTTCTGCTGCGCCTTCAGCGGGTCCTTCATGTGGACGTCGTCCACGCATAGCGCGCGGCCCCGCAGTTGGCAAATCGCAAAGCAAACGAGCCGGCCGTCGCCAATCAGCTGCCGCAGCGAGTCCCCGGAGTGCGGGACCGTGGGGCACGTCATGCACCAGATGCCCTGCAGCCACACCCGCAGTGCCCGCTCGGCGTCCGGGGCCTCGGGCGGGACGCTAGGGCAGCGCCGCTGCAGCACTGCGTGGATGGCGTCCACCCGCACCACCGCCGTGCAGTACCTCTGCATCAGGCACTCGATGAGCTCCATGTGCAGCTGCACGCCCTCGGCCTGTGCTGCACTGAGGACGGCGGCCGTGCCCTCCAGCAGGTCCCCATCCACCTCCGCCTTTGTGGAGGAGGCGCTGCTGTTGGGGGTCATGGTGGGGGCGGCGGGGACGAGGTGCGCGGCGCAGGGCTGCCCTTGCACGACCTGGTGGCCCTGGAGGGCTAGGCACTGGCTGCTGATGAGCCAGCGCAGCAGAAGTTTGTGCGTCTGCAGCCCCGTGCGCGCAGTGCTGCACAGGAACGACGTGAGGGTGGGGGGCGCCTCCGGAAGCAGTGCCTCCGCCGCAAAGAGGTACAGGAGGCCGTCCGCCAGCACCTTGGCACAGGGGGACGGCCTGGGGCCCGGGGTCCCCGGGCCCCACAGCGGGGCCACGCGGTCGACCAGGCCCTTGGTCACGGAGCACGGGATACAGTTGCGCGCGGACCGCAGGGGGCCCTGCTGACACCGTGGACACACGGCGACATCCGCCGCTTTGTGGCGCAGGCAAATGGACACAAGCCAACGGAAGTGGGCCTGGGCCTGGGCCCCATTCATGGCCTCGGGCGGCGGGGAGACGGAATGCTTAAGAACAGTGGCCCAGGAAACCTGGGCACCGGAGGAAGGGAGGTGCAGCCACCCGTGCATAGTGGGAGAACAATGGGGATGGGCCTTAGTTGTCCCTCCAAATCGCACAGAAAGGGTACCAACAGAAAGGCATTCGACTTCAGTGTCAAGCCGCAAACAGGGGCTACAGGGTCTGTATCCTCTTCAAGTGCACGAACCACAATTGCTTGGGTCACTGTGGTGAGGGGGGAGGGAGGAAGCTGCCCATCAGTACATGCGGGTGGACGTACTGCCTTCGGCTTGCAGGAGGATTTTGTCCACATTGCTTGTCCAAAGGCGGTGGGGAAAAGTATTATTGGTTGGGGGGAGTGGGACGGTTGTTGCTGGTAGGTGCTGCTTCTGCCCCTTGGGGTTTGTCCCACGCTGCCGCCGGGCTTGATAGGAAGTCTTTCGGAAGACAGTGAAGTTTGGAGAGTGCTCACCACCACTGATGTGGCAAATGTGACACAAGGGCGAGGGGCTTCTGAATCACCTAGTGTTACAGTTCAGGGGCGAGCAGCATTTTCGGCATTGTGCCCTTTGGGGTAAAATAAGGGCAGCTTGGCACTGTGATCCATCCGCAGGCCACCTGGTCCCTTGACTAAGGGCTGACCTTGCGGCACCTCAGAAGCCTGCCTAGTGCCAAGCCACAGGTTGTGTGCCCACCAGCACCACTATGGGTCCGCATTGTCTGTGCTGATTGGTACCGCAAGCCACATGCGCCTCTCCACTCATACAGAGGGACGTGGAAAAATTGCGGCATGGGTTGGGGGGGGGGGGGGGGTCGAATCCAATTGCAAAAAAAGGCGGAAAATTGCGGGACTGCGGAAAATTGCAGGGAGATTGCGGAACCGTAAGCAACCCTCCTTAACCCTCAAGGAGCAACAGCTCTGGATAGGTGGCTCAGAGTTTTTCTCTCTGTCATACAAAAAGACCACAGCCAGCACAATTACAGGAGGCGCCCCTCAATATCACCATTGAGTTGAAGCATGAACCAAAGCATGGCCCTGTGGTACAGGAAGGAACCGTTCAATCATCTTCAAGCTTGGACAAAATTGAGCCTCATTGTTCTGCATGGTTGTGCAGAAGAGTATGGTACACCAATGACAGCAAGGGGCACCAACAGGCATGTAAGATGGACAAGGCAGAAAAATTGCAGAAAATTGCGAAAAATTGTGGAATTGCAGCAAATTGCGAACCATTGCGAACCTCAATTTTTCCACCCCTTCCCCCTCCCCTGCTCTTCCACCTCCTTGGGCCATGATTTTCCTCCCGGTTGCCATTGCAAAGTTATGTGCAGTCGGGGGCAAATATCTTGAAGCACATGCCCCAACCTGATCATTGTTGCAAAAAAGGGGGTCATCCTAAACCAGATAAACCGCCCAACCCAATTCCTCTGGGGGGAATCATTAAATCCAGTTTGGTGGGCTGACCAAATGGGGGACTTATTAAGTGGTGGGGGGGGGTATTATTGGCTCTTTTTGTGTATAGCTGTGCTTGTAGTCTATTGTAGTTTACGATCATGAGAAATCCTGGTAGGGGCATTTAAAGAGCAAGGGTTTCGCAAACTGATTTGTGCACTCAAATAGTGGCAGGGATCAGGGCACAGGCATTGGGCGGCACGATGGAGCATCCGCACAATTGCAATCATGCAGTGTGACAACACACAAACTACTGGTTCTTCAGAAATGCCGACATGGAAAATTGTGTCATTTGTTTGGGCTTAGGGTTTGGGGAGGTGCCACTTCTGCAGCTGCTGCACATGCAGCCAATTCCATCTCAAACTTGGCCACCTATGGAGGATTGGGTACATATTTAAAACCCTTCCCATTTGCCACACAGACAACATCGTCAATTACTTCAACCTATGGTTCGTGGGTGGGTGGCGGTAGTCCGCCTCCAAACCCGAGGGGTCCCACCCTCCCGTGGCCAAATGTCAACGGTCTTGCATGTCGTTTGGTTGTTCATCAGTAGTGTGTTCAGCACCAATGTGTTCAGCAGTGCCCTAACCCTAACCCAGCAGAATGGTCATCTGCATTCTCCTAAAGCCATACAAAGCCTTCTACAAGGTCAAGAAGGTTGTGCTCTGACAAACTGTCATCAAAATAGGACATAAAGGGGGGGGGGGGGGGGGCGTATAAGGGCAGGGCCTGCCACTATTCGAGTGCACCAAAAAATTTCCAAACCCTCTGCCAGACCCCCGCTTGCCACTATTTGCTGCAGCCTTGAAATGTCTGATAGTGATGACTCCTCTATTGCTTCCATCTCCGCCTCACCACTAACCGTTGGCCAGAGGCCAAACTACAACTCTCCTTGTCTTGGCTTGTTGTTGTACTATGGTGCGGAATGGCTACACCACCCGTGGCTTGTCGGGGTCCCCAACGCTCAGCGCGGGGACAGAATCAGAAGTGGCTACATAACCCCAGCCTTCTTGAGCATGAACACATGGGCTAAACAATTTTACCAACCCCTTCAAATGGGCCAAAAAAACTGTGGGAGAAAGCGAAGTGGGTGCCTTTGGTCCTGAGGTCCTGAGGTTGGTACCTTTGGCAACCAACCACTGGCCAGAGGCCCCTTGGTGGGGGCAGGGGTGGTCCGAAGACCCGTGGAGTGAGGCCCCCCGTGCATTTGGCATATGCAAAATCGAAACATGAAATTGACTGGACCTCGTCATCACGTTTTGTTAACACGGATTTTCTGCAAAGCATTGGACCAAGCTTTTGCCAATTTCAATGTCCAGGATTGTGCAGTGCACCTCGGGCAAGTGGGACCAAACATCACCTAGTTAAAGTCAATGGTTATCCTGGTATAGGGAACTTGCTATTTTTCAAAGAAAACCAAACCCTCATACAGGAAACTTGATATTCTGAGAAAAAATCGACGTCTCCACACACCGGGAAGTTTTCACTTTTGAGAAGAAATCAAAGTTGTCTCACACACAGGGAAACCATTATATTTGTGTTTGAAAAAAAAAACCAAAGTCACTCCCTACCCCCCCCCCCCCCCAGACACACGCAGGGAACTCGTAAATTACTTACCAGACTTCTTCATTACTGTACTTGGGAGGGTGTGAATAAAACAAAATTGGCAGACTTTTTGCTCGTTGGCCGTGTCATTACCAAACAGACTTCTCCACTATTTTTTGGGGGGGGTGCAAATACATGCAAAATCGGTAGACTTTTGGTCCTGTTATGACCTACGAAACTTATCCACCTTTTGGGGGATGCAAATACAAGCAACACAGCTGAGGCAGATGATGGCATCCTGCAGGAACCGCTTTTTCCAGCTACTAGGCCCATCTTCCAATCAGGTGTCTGCGATGGAATGCTGGTCCACACATCCTCAGCATGCATGTGCTGATGACCCATCTACTATGTGTGCCGATTGCTGAGATTCCTCTCAACCTTTGTTGTGTAATGACTGTGCAGGTGACTGCTGTTGAACGCTTTGGCATTGAATGACACAAACCAAACTGGAATGATAAATTGTTCTTCTTTCAGCATCTCATCACAGTTGGGTGTCTTGCCACCCATCACTCAGGGCCAACCGAACCCAATCACCTGCCTGTACCCCCATGTGAAATGGTGCTGGACCCTCGCATCAAAGGATCGCCATGACAAGGCACTTGTTGCAACAATGACGGGCGCCATGTCCATCCTGAGGGTTTTTATACTCTGTATACTCGTGCCAGGTCACGAGTATGGGGGGCTGGAGGAATCATATGGTGGTGGGGGGGGGGGGGGTTAATTGGGGGGGGAGGGGGATTATTTGACCAAGCTCACCGGATTAAACCGTACCTGGGGTTCGGCGTACCTATCGGCTCGGCGTACTTTCGGCCGGCCGATCGGCCGGCCAAAAGTACGGTTTAATCCGTCACCCCCCCCTTGTTTTGGCCGAAAAAATGGCCGGAGGTACGGCCGTACTTTCGGCCGGCCGATCGGCCGGCCGAAGGTACGGTTTAATCCATCACCCCCCCTTGTAGTAATACCCCCATATACTAACAACCCCCCCCCTGTATATTAATAACAAGACGCCTGCAGTGGCCACAGACCGCCTTTTGTGTGTTCCGCCTTGTGTGTGCACCGCCTTCTGTGTGTACAAGGCGGTACACACAAAAGGCGGTGCACACACAAGGCGGAACACACAAAAGGCGGTCTGTGGCCACCGCAGGAGTCATGTTATGAAAGGGGCCACAGGCAAGGTGGTACACACACAAGGCGGAACACCCAAAAGGCGGTCTGTGGCCACCGCAGGAGTCATGTTATTAAAGGGGCCACAGGCAAGGCGCCCCTTTAATAACATGACTCCTGCGGTGGCCACAGACCGCCTTTTGTGTGTTCCGCCTTGTGTGTGCACCGCCTTCTGTGTGTACCGCCTTGCCTGTGGCCCCTTTCATAACATGACTCCTGCGGTGGCCAGAGACCGCCTTTTGTGTTTTCCGCCTTGTGTGACGGAGTCTTGTTAGTAATAATAGGGGTGGGGGGGGTGTTAGTATTTGGGGGTAATAGTACAAGGGGGGGTGACGGATTAAACCCTACCTTCGGCCGGCCGATCAGCTGGCCGAAGGTACGGCCATACCTTCGGCCGGCCGAGCCGGCGGGCCGAAGGTACGGCCGGACTTTCGGCCGGCCGATCGGCCGGCCGAAAGTACGCCGAGCCGATAAGTACGCCGAGCCGATAGGTACGCCGAACCCAGGTACGGTTAAATCCGGCGGGCCATTTGACCACGTGAAGGGACAGGCAATTGGGAGAGAAATGCGTATAGAACGAACAGTGGCGCTTGTTCTGACATTCGCCAGCAGCTGCTCCTTTGGTACGCAGAGAGGCGGCCCCAGGTGGTCTCCAAAGACCTCTTTGACACAAGCAAAGCAAACAGGTGGCTGCAGGTGGCCTTCTTTTTCCTTCGTTTGGCTGTTATGCGGCTTTGGGCAATGAGTGTGCCCGCGCAGTGATACCATATTTGCTGTCAATGAGCTGGGAGCGCTTTGGTGGTTTTTATTGTGTACATTTGCAATATAATGCACTGGGTATAGCTGATTAGCTTGGCATACACTTGGCTTGTATAGCATGGCATACATAAAGCGGGATATCTTGCCTTCCACTTCCAAGCCCCTGTTGTCGTTGTGGTGCTAAGACATAATGTATTTCATGGAACCGAGAGCTGATCGTTGTTGAAATGCAGGATAGAGATTGACGATGGGTGCCGCTGCACAAGGTTCAGACGATTAAAAGTGTTGGCAACGGTGTGCATTCCGAGGTCAAGTGTGAGAAAAGAAAAGAAAATAGTCAGGGCAGGAATGAAAGGAATGTGCAGACCCACCTCGAAGCTGTGGGAGGATTACCAGGTGTGATGGAGATCATACCAGGCATGCAGCACACAGAAATGACAGGAGACAAGCACCGCCACAAAGCTGCAAACCAGCAGACGTGGGATTATGGGCCCCTGTGAGGCATCCCACATCTAGTACCGTTGAAGCAGTTGCAAACAATCCAACAAGCTGGCCACTTGCAATGGAGATCAGCGTATCAGCTGCTTGTTTCAAAGCCACAGATGGAGTGTCCTCGTGAAGTACTCCCAATTGCTACTGAGAATGGGTGCATGAAGACCAGGCAGTTGCCCACTTTTGACACCCTCCATGCTCCGCATTCGCATGCCACCATGCCAATCCCGTACCTTCACCCCATTGTCCCACACCCCTCTGCTCACTGGCATGAACCCCCAACATGAAACCAATGACAATGCCTCACCAGCCCAACAACATATCAATGCAGGTGAGCGCAGCAAATACTTCAAAGCGCAGCCTGTGGCTGGAGGCCTGCAGCCGAAATGCAGCCAACACACCGTTCGAAATACAAACAAATTTCATAACACCATATAGACATGCACAGAGCCCGAATATTCACTGGTGCACCGGATGGAAAAATACGCAGATGCACCATATATAAGTGGTAAGGCTTGGGTTGTGGACTGCAGGTGTCTGGCGTTGAATGAGGTGGGTCAGAGTATGGTGCCAGAAGTATGGTTTACATGGAGGGTTCTGGATCTGTTTGGATGGTAGGGCTGCCAGCTTGGGCTGTTACCAGAAGGGGGGGTGCGCCGGGCGCGCACCGTGCAACCTTTTTTCCTTCTTGTGCTGAAAGTGCTGCTGCATGTGGCTTGGCACTGCCGTTTACTGCATTTGATGGGATGGTAACCCTCTCCCTGGGTCACTCCCCTGGCTGGCATCATTGGCCCATGTGTTTCACACGACGAAAGGCGTGCTCTGGGCGGTAGTTTTACGGCTCACTGCGCGTAAGCCAGTGTTGCCAGGAATGATATACACTATTCCCTAGTAAATTGCGCCCCTTGTCGGCACATACTACCGGCTACAACGCCTCTGGTCAAGTACCGCATCCCCCATGCGTTGTACTCCATTCAGAAGATTTATGGGGCCTACATTGACAAATACTTCCAGTTGTCTTCTTCCCAGAGTTCCACCTCGAGCGCAACGCAAGAGGTACTCATTGCCGCCTTGAAGGGGGCACTCAAGGAGCATGTCGCCTTCACACAAGACAAAAGGCATTTCCTGGTCATTTCATTCAACTGGATGATGGCCGTTACGCTCCAGCGCCGGCTGGCACCACACTGCCAACCCATTTCTTTAATTCGCCAGGCGACCATCCAGAAGAAATGTTCCATCTTTCTGCTGGCAATCAAGCGAGCCAATGGGGTGTAAAGGACTACCTCGCAGTGCTCTCTGATGTACGGCCATCTGTCAGCGAGAAGGATTACCACAGATGCATCTTACTTTTCACCAAAAGGTGCAACAACACGCTTCAGGTTTCCCACTATTTGTCCCTGTTGCCTCCATTGGCACTGGTTGCCCCATGGGAGACATGCCCTCCTGTCTCTTTGGGTATGGCCCCTACTATCGGTCTTCTGTCTTTCGGGGAGGATCGCTGCGCCTGGTGCGCCAGGCGAGCGCCGGACAAATGGTTGGCCCTTTGCCTGCTCCACCATCAGATCTTCACGTCATGAACCGGCAGCTTCTCCACTTCTTTGCGCAAATCACTGAACATTGGCGATGAAAGATAGCGCTCCCCAAACGACGGGATGATCACCGCAATCAACTTGCCCTTATTCTCAGGCTTTTTGGCTAATTGCACAGCAGCGTGAACAGCAGCGCCCGCCGAAATCCCTGTGAAGAGCCCTAGAAAAGATGAAAACAGCACAAATCTCTGACACTGGCAGCGACGGCTGTCCTCCAATTTAGGCAGATAGGCAGGTACAGCATGTACTACCACCCCCCCCGACAATGGTAGCGGCACACCCTACATCAGATAGAACACCACCCACACACACACACACACACCACACACACACCCATGTCAGGGTCACGGCGAAAATCCATGGAGCAAATATGCAGCGGTACTGGTAGTATTTTCAGGTCAGAGGGCGGGGGCCGGATGGACATAGGCCTGCAAGCAGGAATGCGCGCAAGGTGTGGAACACACAGAATTTTTTTTGCTGCGATACTCGCAGCTATCTTGTGCCTCCCCGGGCTGCAGTGCATCTCGCCAGGCCAGTTTCCTGTGGCCGTTTCCTGCTCCACACCACCTGTGCTGCTGCGCCCTACACCTCACCACACAACTCTCGCACTCTGCCAAAAACACAATGGATCGCTCCTTAATCTGTCATGCTGCGAATGCTTCCCAGTTGTTGGTGAATGAAAGAATTTCAAACCATGCTTTTGACAGTGGCTTCAATGCACAATGTCACACTCTGAAGTTGTCTCTAGCGCAATCAGAGGCTGAAATGGCAAACGCTGAAAGCCCTGAGTGGCGTCAAGCGCAATCAGAGGCTCACAAGCAAACCACGTGTAAGCCCTGAAAGGGCTTCAAGCGCAATCAAAAGAGGCTCAAATGCCAAACCGTGTCTGAGCCCGAAAAGGGCGTCAAGCTCAATCAGAGGCTGAAATGGCAAAATGATGGTCACTACACACCAGACAGCATGGTGATTGGCTTCCAATGCAATTCACCATGTGTGTCACCACACAGCTCAACGATTTGCTTCCCATACAATTGATCACTCACCACAGTCGTTGGATTCAAAACCTATCACTGGACAGCTGCAGGAGCTTTGGGGGCTGTTGGTACCAGATCTGCACCGATGATCTGGAGGGGTATTGGCACCTGGCTTGCTGGTTTACTGGACTTTTGGTTGCTTTTGAGGAGGAATGCGGTTGGGCAACAGGTGCTCCTATGCTGAAGGGGGTACATTTGACATTTGAATGCTACCACGCCGGTGCCATTGCCCATGAAAACCCCCACACGTTTGCTGAAATCTTGCACTTTTCTCTCATATTACCATACCTCGCCAAGTCCCTTTCCCACTGTTCCCAGCTGGCCACCAAATCACCACTGCAGTCACTGGTCCATTTCCTTGAACCATGGGAAGCACACCAAAATCGCGTCCTTGATGACTGCTGCCCCTACCACTACCCCTGCCCAAACACACCCTCCTCTTTGGGCAGCCGCTTTGCCATGTGCATGGCCTGCTCAGAGCTCACTGGTACGACTTCATCAACCAGTGACACATCCATAACTTTGGGCACAAAGCCTGCACCGATGCCTGAAACACCAGAAGTGACGGGCAGGCCGTACCCTTGAAAACCAGCAGCAGAGTTGGATTCTCGCCGCACTTTGCACATCGAGCATATGGAGTCTTTGCGAACAAAAGCAACAGTGTCAAAAGATTAATGTGCTGCCCGCTCCTTCCGATAGAAAGGTGTAGAAACTTGGATAATTTTGACCGCAATTCCTCGGAGTTTTTCTGCAATTTTCCTGCAATTTTCCTGCAATTTCGAAATTCGTAATTGGTCCTTGTCCTGCAACACACACAAAATACAACAGCTGGAAGATATCACGGACAATACTGGCCCCAAAAGCATGATGGGAACGTTGTCACTGCTCAGTCCAAAAATTGCGCAGCTCAGTGGAAACACCTGCTCAGTGGAGGATTTATCTCGACCTGAATGGCCGTCTGCTGCATCTACACACTGTGTACTCACAAGGGGAAGGTGTGGAGCAGCCTGTGTGCTTTTTCTATTCCGCACCACAACTTCCTTTGTGCTGTGGCCCGTTTGATGCTGCACACAGTTGACAGCACATGCACAAGCCTGGCATGCGGATGTCTCTTTCAGTATCTCACCCAATCTTGGAGTAGGCAAGTGCGAGCGCTACATTAGGAAGCATTTGGGCCACAAAGTGTCGAATGTTTGACAAGGTTTTCATCCCCATCATAAATATCTCACGATGACCAGGGGAATATGGTGATCCTTCTCCAGCTCAACCTCCCCCTCTTTGTCATAGCACCTCGGGGAGTGGTTTTGAACACCCCTCCCCTTCAAGTGTGGCTCTCTCTGAGCCTACTACACCTTGCATGAGGACCGTTGCTCCCTGGGCACCAAGCAACACAGCCAACATGCTGAATAGCCACCATAACCCCAAGCAGTGCCCCATCTACAAGTAGTACTCCACGTCTCTGTTCAATACAGGGCAGTGGCACATCAGTGCAACTCAGGGTCAGTTGCACCACCATAACCTGACCAAGCGAAAGAATCTTTCCACACTGGCACTCATTGACAAAGGAACTACCCATTCTCCAGGGTCACCTCACTGCTACATTCAAAATTGCGGCACCTCCTACTGCTTTTTGCTAGGGAGGGGGATGATTTGGGGGGGGGGGGGGGGCTGTTGCATTGGCGTGTCACAATACTTGCACCACTAATATAGCACCACTACATACATCCATCACACCAAAATACTTGATACTTGGCTACCATCTTGGCTGCGCTCATGGTAAAATAGCAAGCACTATCCTATAATTGTCATTTCTTGGGACGAAAGAATGAGAACAACAAACAGAAATGACTGGAACAACAGAATGTAAAGTGGAAGGAACACGGGGTGGGACTGGTCATTGTTTTTCCAACCCTACTCATGGCAATTGAATTGCCACTTGCGCCTGTTTTAGTGCCAATGCCCCTCCCTGGTGTACTTCAATTTGACCTTGGGTCTAAACTAGTCGGGACACAAAGCACGCATCAGACCCTGGGTGCACGCTTTTGGCAGGCAGGAACCACGCCCTGCCCGCACATGAGGACATCGAGGAATTATGACACAACAAATGCAAAGGCGAGACATGTACAAGGTGAGCGCAACAAAGAATACTGATGTGCTTTGTGCTATGCACATCGCAGCCACATACAGAAGTGTATGTTGCCTTGATGACGAATTGGCCCTCAAAATTGGTGCTGCCCTCAGATGGCTCAAATATTGATTGGTTCAGTCACACAACAATGGGGCAATTGAGTGTCCCAGACATAATTCGTGAAAATACGGTGTTGCTCAATGCCTGACCCCTGAACAAGCCTGACCTCGCTGCTGGGCACCTGCACTTTCTCTTGAGAGGATTGGTCGGGGACTGCTGGCGGTCACCTGGTACCAGCTACCAGTTACCACAGGATTCAAATCCGTCCTCAAAATCAGTCGTGCTCCGTCTTCCCCATTTAATTTCATTTCTCCTTTCATGGTTCTGTGCGTCTCTGTGGCATTTGTGCTAGCGAAAGCAGCAGCAGGAGGTTGAGCAGACACTGCATGACATTTAAGCAGAGCACATACCTTGAATCTTGTGTGGCCCAGGCTTGCCTCCACTCAGAACAGGACTTTCATGCGGCTCCACTGCAACAATCTTACACTCACTGCCTGCAACGACAAATTATTGCTACAGGAGCCTGGCAATATCGTGAAATTCATAAAATTAGGAAATTGGGTTACCCCAAGCAAGGCACCTCGAAGAGAGTGCTAGAACAGTAGATTCAGTCAAATAGGCGAACAGTCAGCCAATCAGTCAGTCAATTAGGCAGGCGAGCAATCAATGAGGCAGGCAGGCATGAAGGCAGAAACACCCGGCTGGGTTTAATGGTGTAACCTCTATCTTCAACGGGAGAAAAAGCAGTCATGTGTAAATCCTGCCGGTAGTTGAGTGGAAAAACAGTGGATGCGCAAGCTAGCTGGCGCCAGTTGGATTCCTGGACACGGCGCACTCACAGCTTTTTGCCCCTCAGCTGTTTGACACACCAGAGTTCGAATCCCACTAAGCACAAACATTTGACCCCACCCACCCCCCACCCCACCCCACCCCACCCCCCAAAAACCCAAGTACAGGGGGTAAAGGGCTCAAAATCAAAAAACTAATTGGGGGGTCATTTTGTCTCGCACAAAAATCATTTTACAAGGGGTTGGATATCCAATATCATGCCTTGGGGTATGCTACGCGAACAACCCCGGAAAAAGATGGTGTATGGCGTCCGCGCCTATGCTGGATCTAACAACCTCTCTCTAGGTGACTCTATTACCTTCGGCAACGCACCTCACAGAAAGATTCTTGCGATTTGTTCGCCCTCCAACCTCCACCCTCTGCTACACGGCTGCCCATGGCTTTGCACGTACCCCCTTGGTCACCAAATGATCACCCTACAGCAGCCCAAGGGTTCCCACAGATTGTTGGAGGCCACCCTGAAATTGCAATTTTTCAGCCAACCTGTGCTGGCACGAAACAAGGTAAGTCCTCACGCGCGCGGGCCCCGTAGGGCGCGGGGTGGCGGTTGGTGGTTGGTGGTTGGCAGTGATTCGCGGTTGGCAGTTGGCAACTGGCGGTTGCTGGCGGTTGGTGGTAGTTGGCGCCGGTTTGTGGTTGGCGATTGGTGGTTGGTGGCGGTTGGCGGTTGGCGGTTGGTCGCCACTGGCGGTTGGCGGCGTTTGGCGGCAGTTGGTGGTTGGCAGTTGGTGGCGGATGGCGGTTGGTGGGAGTTGGCGGTTGGCGGTTGCTGGTCCCTTGGGGCGGTCCTTAAGGGCGGTCCTGAAAAAAAAAAGTTTCCTTAATGACCGCCCTGCTCCAACCTCCACCCTCTGCTACATGGTTCCCCATGGCTTTGCACGTACCCCCTTTGTCACCAAATGATCACCCTACAGCAGCCCAAGGGTCCCCAGGGGTTGTTGGAGGCCACCCTGAAATTGCAATTTTTCAGCCAACCCGTGCCGGCACGAAACAAGCTAAGTCCTCACGCGCGGGGGGCCCGTAGGGGGGGGGGGGGGGGCAAAATATTGGAAACTTGGAGATAGCACTCGGGATCCCCCTCATTGGTTTGGGCAGGCCTAGGAATTTCCCGCACAACCTGAGTGTCAAGTTCCCGCGCAAGTTCCCCGTGAAAAATGAGGACCTAGGAAAAATGGGGGGAACTGGGGGGAAATAGAGGGAAATGAATGAATAAAGGAGGAGAATGGGGATCATTAGTGGGGCTCCATATATACGATGCCGGACTGCAAGGGGGACACTCTGCGGTCTGCTATACAACACCCAGGCATGGAGCTTGCATCCCATTGGTTGCGGTGCCATATGTGCCGTGCCCAAGCCACCTGCAATAGCACATGCGTACCTTTCACCATCACGTTGATGTTCCTACATTTGCGGAAATTTTCCTCGATGTGCCCACCCCGACGCCCCGTAGGGCCCACCACGATAGCCTGCGGCCCCGACCACAACGCCCGGTGGGCGCCCACCGCGACAGCCCCTCACGCCCACCGTAACGCCTTGTCGTTCCTAACGCGATAGCCCTTTGCCCCCACTGCGAGAGTTTGGCTCGACCACCGCAACGCCCCGTCTAGCCCACCACCACAACCTGTCGCGCACAGCGCGACTCCTTGTGGTACCAACTGCGACATCCCGTTGTGCCCTCCACGATGCCTTGTCGCGCCCACCCCAACAACCCATCGCGCCCACCTCGACGACCCATCGCGTCCATTGGAACTCCCCGTTCCACCTACCGATTCAGCCTGTCGCGCCCACCGCAACACCCCGTCATGCCCATTGCGACAGCCCGTTGTGCCCACCGTGACGCCTCGTTGCGCCCACTGCGCCGCCCTGTCGCGCCCACTGTGTCTCCCCATCACGCCTACCACATGCTGCAGCGGTTTGAGGCCTTGGGGAAGGGGGGGTTGTCTGGCGCCCGGGGGGGGGGGGGGGGAGGGGGATCATGCATGCGCCCGGAGAGCTTCTGTGACACGTCAATGTAAAGGCACATCAGCAAAGCACAACACAGGGAGCGGTGGGTGAATAGTCCCGCAACGGTAGGGACACATGCCGTCATCGCGCAGTACTGTGGAACTTTGTGGGTTGGTTTGCCAGCGCGCCCCCTTACCCCCCCCTTCCCAAGGCTGAGCAAAATCCATAAGGCGTCGCGGTTGGCGACAGGCTCTCGCAGTGGGCTGCACGGGCAATTGCGGCAGGGGCTAGGGGCTGTCGTGGGTGGCTCGACGGGGTGGGCACGACCACGCTTGGCAGTGGGTGCGAGGGGCTGTCGTGGTAGGCTCGACGGGGCATCGCGGTGGGCAACATGGGCCATAGCGGTGGGAGCCACAGGCTGTTGCGGTGGGCAGCACGGGGCGTTGCGGTGGCCCGCTGTCCCTTGAAGTGCGGCATTGTACAAAAAGAATCCCACTTCCCACTACCCTTTGCAGTGCGGTGGCGTATTGAAGGATCCCGATCATCGATCGCAATGCCCATAATCGAGGCATCACGGTGGGCGTGACGGGCTGGCGCAATGGGCTATCGCTGTGGCTACAACGGGTTTTCATCGTGGGCACAACGGGCTGGGGTACCGGGCGCGACGGGGTGTGGCGGTGGGTGCGACGGGGCGTCGCGGTGGGTGCGACGGGCTGTCGCAGCGGGCGCGACGGGCGTCTTCCACTGGGTGCGGCGGGATGTTGCCGTGGGCACGACGGGCATCTTCCAGGGGACGCGACGGGCCATGGGCGCAACGGAGCATCACAGTGGGTGAATTGGGCTATGGCGGTAGCCGCGAAGAGGCTATTGCGGTGGGGGTTGCTTACAGGCATGTGGCGTCGACCTGGCCTATGCAAGTGCATTACCGAGGACATACTTGTATACACTACTCATTGCACCACCCACCCACCCATCTGCTCACTCAGCCAACCACTGTTTTATGGTTGGCCACCCATGGGCTTTAGAGGGTCACAACAATATCCCAAGCATTGGTGAGGCCTAATGGGTGGGTGTAAATGAGGGCGTATCACACAGGCTTGCTGCACTCCACATCGCTGTAAACCTGTGAACTGCTTTTGGCATGGTCGGGGATAGTGGACATAGAGCGTGCATAGCCGATAGATAAAGGGTGCTTGGTGGACGCACAGATGGCACATTATGAGTGCACTGAGGGCGCACAGGGGCTGCATTGAGGGCACATATTGGGTGCCCAGTGAAATCACAGTTCTCCACAAGTCCTTATACTGTGATGTGGGTCCTGCCCCAACTAACACATTGTCTGCAAGTTGTGCAAGGGAAACTATGTTCCCCCCAAAGTGCCCCCCCCCCCTTTGTTGGTGCTGAGGTTTTGAGTGGCGATAAAGGTTCTGGCCTCAGTGGGCCGAGGTGGAGTGAACAACAGTCAGTTGAGGGTCGCGATGCCCAATCCTATTATAAAGTGGGCCCAGCGAAACATGCACTCAGGCCGCCAGGTGTAAAATTTGTCCCAACTTCTGCACGTGGTTCCACAAGTTAACGTGACCGCATCATTTCCGGTGCATAAAAAAATTAATTTTTTGACACTTGGAGTGTTCTGCTTTCCGAATGTGAGAACTCATTGCTCCACGGGCGTGACGGGGCTTGGTGGTGGGCGCAAGGGGCTGTTGTGGTTGGCTCAACAGGGCGTCACGGTGGGCAACACAGGTTGTCGCCCCGGGTGCGACAGGCTGTAGTGGTGGGCGCAACGGGTGGTCACGGTGGGTGCGACGGACTGTCGCGGTGATGTCGTTGTGGGCCTGACGTGGCGTCAAAGTGGGCGACACGGTCTGTGTCGTGGTGGGCGCCACGGGCTGCCGCGGTGGGAGTGCTGGGACATCGTAGTGAGCAACTGGTTTACGCAGTGGGCTTGATAGGGCGTTGCGGTGGGCGCGCCAAGTTGTCACAACGGGGGCAACCGGTAGTCGCGGTGAGTGCGACGGGCTGTCGCGTTGGGCGCCATGGGGTGTTGCGGTGGGCACGACAGGCTGCTGCGATAGGCGTGATGGGTTGTCACGACAGGGGCGAGCGGGCGTCACGGTGAGCGCGAGGGGCCACCGCGGTGGGCGCCATGGGATGTTCTAGTGGGCGCAATGCGCCCCGTTGCGCCCATGGCAATAGCACTTTGCGCCCAGTGTGACGCCCAGTCGCGCCCACCCTGATAGCCGTCGCGCCCAACGTCGCGGTGAGCGCGAGGGGCTGCCGCTATGGGTGTCAGGGGGCGTTGCGCTCGGCCTTACATGTTATCGCGGTGGGGGGTGGGGGCGGGGCGTAGCAGTGGGTGTGACAAGTTGGTGTTGTGGGTGCGACGGGCTGCCGCGGTGGGGACGATGGGATGTCATGGTAGACGTGCACGGCTGTCGCAGTGGGCTTGACGGGGCGTCACAGTGGGCACGACGAGCCATCGCGGGGGAGCGTCCGGTTGTCGCAGTGGGTGCAATGGTATGTCCTGGGCCCAACGGGCAATTGAGGTGGGCGTGACGAGGCGTCGCGGTGGGCGCAACGGGCTATGACCGCGCGACACGCAATGGCGGTGGGCGCAATGCGGTGTGGACGCACGGGGGGGGTCGCATCGGCCCGTCACACCAACCACAACAGGGCGGGAAGAACACTGCTTTGCAGGGGGGGGGGGAGTGGAACCCAAGCCCGTTTTCCCAACCACCACCCCCTCCTTGGTTGCTGTGCCGGGACAAATTCTGAGCTTACCCAAGGGACTATATTTCACTTGTACTTCCTGATAGGTTTTGGTGGTGTATGGATGGCCCACAATCAATTTTTTTTGGATTGTGCCAAACGGGAGTGGTACTTTTGTTCAAGGGTACAATGAACCCCGGTCAGTTCCGGGTGCCATGCAACGCCCCACCCAGGCCGACCTGTGGCACCCTGGAGCTTGGCGTCTCAATCAGAAACCAACCTTGGTGACTCGCTGGAAGCAGAGCTTGTGTCATCATTGGAATCAGTGCGTGAGTCCCTATTGCTTGTGGAGTCACTACCAAATGATCTGGAGGTAGAGTTGGTGCTTCAACTGGAACTCAGTGCAGCGACATCGCGGTTCTTGTCCAACCTTTTTTTTTTGACACTGTGTTTCAAATTCCAACGGCGCTGCACAATTGTGTTTCTCTCCTTCAAGTGTGGAGAGATATACACTTCATACAAATGCACATGCCCACTGTTCTAAATTCCTCCTCTAGGCTACCTAGGCGTGAAAACAAAGTGAATGGGCATCCTTTAGCACATTGCCGCATTGCATGGGGCATTGGACAAAGGGCAGTGGGTCCTCTTCAGTGCATTGCCGCACCGCACGGGAAGTGGGCTGTCGGGCTCCTTCAACTTCAGTCCTCCGTCGCACTGCAAGGGGCAATGGGTAGCTGGTTGGGAAAAGATGAGATTGACCCAAAAGGTGTTTCAAACCATTGTGGGCCGGTGCAGTGGGTGGGACGAGCAGTCGTGTTGGGCACAACGGGCCGTCACAATAGGCTCGACAGGGCGTTGCGGTGGGCTCGACCGCCTTCCGCGGTGTGCGCGACGGGGCATCGCGATCCGCTACACAGGCTGTCGTGGTGAGCGGCACGCACAGTGGGTGCGAAAGGGTGTTGCGGCGGGGGCAACGAGTTGTCGCGGTGGGGGCCATCCAGTCATCAGTTTTTCTTTTCCCTTGTGTCCCATGGCTGCCCCTATAGGAGGTTCATACACTTGGGAATCAATGGAATGTCAAGGCTATGTGCTCACATATGTAGGGGTGTCATGCCAGCCCGGGGCACTCTTTGTCGGCCAAAAAATGCACCAAACCTGCCAAAACCAACATAAAACAAGGGTCCCGGCACGGAAGCCCATTTTCCCAACCGACGCCCCCACCACCACCTTCAGAGGGCGCGCGTGCCAACCCCCCCCCCCCCCATAAGCAATGTTTGAGTGGCCTAGCCCCGTCACGTCCACCACGACGCCTTGTTGCGCCCACAGCAAGCCGTCACGCCGACCGCGACGCCCCGTCACGCCCACTGCAACAGCCCGTCATGCGCACCACAACGCCCCGTCGCACCAACAACGACAGCCTGTCGCGCCCAATGTGATGTCCCGTCAGGCCCACCACGACTGCGGCGATATATCGAAGGAGCCCCCTAGAGTGGGACAATGTACTGAATGCTAACTGCCCGCTACCTCCCGCAATGCGGTGGTGTACTCAATCAGCCCCACTGCTCACTACCCCTTGCGGTACATACACCCCTCTCATTTTGCATTTCCCGTATGGCAGACATCCTAGCCATTGCCATTTGATAACAGCACCTTCACCACACCACACGACACCATGCCACACCACACACCACACACTACACCACACCACACCTCACCGCACCACTCTGCACTACCCTCGCCACCCCTATGCTTTCCTACCGCCGGAGAAGTTCCGCGACCACCACTAGCTAGACCCAACAAACCCGCGGGAGTGGCTCCAAGAATAGGCGGCGGTCCCAGCTTGGGTGCAGTATGACCACCGATGGGAGCCTAACTACAGGTGAGGCCTTAGTGTGCTGCTTGGTTTACCAGTGACCAGCAACGACACCTAGTGGCCCATTGCATGCGGAACCTTCCCGCCATGACGGTGCTAGCGGAGCACCTCAAGCTTGGGCAACCCGGAGATGGCCTGGCACCTGTGGGAGTGCCCGATGCAGTCCCATGAGTGGCGACAAGCTCGGCACTACTTCCACATGTGGCTGAGCACCTATGCAAGGCCCAGAGCATCACACGTGCAAACCCAGTCGTACAACTCACACAGTTGGTTGGCAGCCATAGCAACCCTGTCCCTGAGGCGGCAAATATGGGGCTCGCAAGACCACACGACTTGGGGACAGAGTTCATCTTGCAAGTGTTGTCGGAGTTACAGAAAAGTCTGGTTGGCCCACGTCACATCTCGCGACTTCCTCATCAACACGTGTTTAGGGCCACAGGCAGGATGGCGGGCAGGATGGCGTGAGTATTGCGGGAGCTTCAGCTGCACTAGCAGGCGGAGTGGCAAGGCATCCCTAAACTAAAGCCGCTGCTTGCAGGGAGGCTCGGGCCCCCAACCTCAGGTGGGAAACACACTACACACGGCGCGCACTTAGACACACAGCCCTCCCGTTTTGTATTTTCCCGTGTGCAAGACGTCCCAGCCATTGCCATTTGGGAATAGCGCCTTCGGCACACTGCAACACACCACACCATCCCACACCACATGCCCCTGCATGCAGTGCAGGCACGCAGTCGCAGATGGGCACGGACACACCTGTGGGAGTACTTCAGGGGTAACACCACGCTAAACCCCCACCCGGGCGCCCACGGCAGCACCCCTGTACTTGCGGTCCCGGAAGGAGCTGGGCATCTAGTTCCATGATCTGGCGCCGCTAGCTACGATCAAGGCGGCCATTGTAGCGACAGACACGGGCGCCACCCCCGCAGGTATGGCGATGGCCCTCGCATATGAGCAAGGGCTAAGGCAGCACAACATCTAGGTAGCCTGAGGAGTAGGGTCCTCACAAGAGGGCAAGGTCATAACCCTGCTGCTCTGTGTCCGTCAGCTGGCGCCACAAGAGGGTGTATTTAGGGCCGTCCCGGACTTTGAGTCCGTCGTAGGTGCCCTATGCACCTACCAGGAGTGCACGCACCGCAGGGATGGCATACACACCACCAACACCATACCAACACCACAGAAACGTATCCAAGCGTGTGCAGGCGCGCGCACACATACATAATCACATATTTGGATACACAATACCAAATGTTGACAAAGATAATGGTGCCACAACAAGCAGACCTACTGACTTGAGATATTGTGCCACACCAGTGATCGTGCCACCGGTCCCCACTCCGCCCACAATGATATCCACCTGCACATCAGGGCGATTAGAGGGCCTGTGTCCCCAGAAACGGGAGGATATGCGGTCCACGAGGCTCAGATGCTGAGGCTAGAGCTGCCGCCGCTGCACACAACTGCGTGCTGAAAAAATCTTGCCATTCATCATTGGAACATCACATTACAAAAATACATTGAGCAGCTCAGTCATGGATCACCAGGTTGCTGTTGGTCCCCAGGCACTTGTTGCATCTGCCACCCCTGCCATTGCCAATCCCCTAACGGCACCATGCTGTGGGAACAGACCTTGCCTTTTGAGTCACGGAAGATCTCGGGCCCTGTAGTGTTCCGATGAATGCGGGCGTTCGCAGGCGTTCTGAATTGCTCTGTCAGAACAGCCCCACGTGTACTTTGCACAATCTCTTGGGCCTTGGCAATGGCTCCTGCAGACAAGGCATGTGTGGGCCTCAGTGCACATTTCTTTAAAAACCCTGTGCAAAGTGGGACACAACAACATCACCTCCCGGAAGCATGAAGGGTTGTTGACTACCGGTGAGTAAAACGGGTCATGTCTTTTGTGCGATCTGATGTGATTGTTGTTGGGGCAAGGAGGGTGTTGGGGGTGCCAGTTTTGCGGGTGAGAGCAGAACATTTGTCCCACTGCTGATGATCGCAGCATACTGCTGCTGGCGTCCATTCTTCTGCCACAGGCATGTGGGTGCACTGCACCGCAGTTGTGGGAATCATGATATCGGGCCAGATCGCCGAGTGCTCCGCATCAGTAGTATGCTGCATTTCATTTCCAGGCACTTTGCCCTTGGTTTCGTGCTCCCTGTACCATCAGTCAGGTGGTCCTGGGCAGTTCTGTACTAGGGTTCAGGCTCTGCGAACCCTAGAGTCCAAGCATGGAGCAGTGGACCAGTGGAGCAGTGTGACCTCAGGCAGTGCTGCAGGCAGGGTAGGGATGGCCTGACTTTCCCCTGTTATCCGGGCCATGGCGTGCTGTGCATGTCTTTGCCTGCAGGCCTCTGGTTCAGCGACGCTGCCAGAGGCTGTACCAGAATGCGGCTGGAATACAGGATGTTGACCTCCTTGTCTGTCCTTTGCACTGCAGAGAAGGGACCGCGGGCTGGAGGTCACATGTTCTCATGCGACGCCCTCCCGCACACCCCTGTTTGGGGGGTTGCTGGTCCAAGCCCCTCACTTTATCGAAACAATAGGGCACGTGCCTGTTAGGAGGCTCTGTTCGACCCACAACACTCAATTGGGGCGCCCCTGCGGGGAGGGATGAACATGGTGAGTAGGGTACAGACCTGGAGAACCCATGGGGAGGGGGAGGGGGCTTCGGTTCAGTTCTGGACCCGACCCCCGCGGCGTGTGCAGGGGGTCCAGGAGGGGGGGGGGGATCAAAATTATCCGGGTTTCGGGGGCATTTATGAATTCCCCGTTTCATTCTGAGCAAGTTCAATATACACAACTTGGGGGGTATCTTCTTTTACCCTTCATCACAAATGAAAAATATGGGGGTAGTCTGGCAAAGGCACAACTAAACGAGCAAAGGCACCCCAGCAAGCAACAGTGTAACACACAAGGCAACATCAATATGACCACATAACCCCGGCCTTCTCGGAGTACCCGTTGCGGGGAGAATTCAATTTGGCTGCAGAACGGTGGGCCAAGGTGTTGGGGGAAAATGAAAGACTTGAATGGACCAATCCAATTAGAACATTTTGGACTGGGTGGAACCAATTTTTGGACCCTTTCACCAAAGGCTCAAAAAATCACCTCGCAGAGGATGTTAGATCAAAGCCAGGCAGGCGTATTTAGGGGAAAACGCCACATACCCCCCCATTTTGGGCCTTTTTCGGCCTATTCGCGTACCCTTCTCTAAGGGGTTGAATTGTTAGTTTAACCCCTTGTAAAATCATTATTTTGTCCAATAAACGCATCCCCCAAGGACTTTTTGGTCCGGACCCCCCAAGACCCCCTCCCACTTGAAACCCACTTTTTGGAGCTTTTGAGGGAGGTGGGGGGGGGATGGGGGATGGGGATGGAGGGATGGGGTGGGGGGGGGGTCAAAAAATGACCCCCCCTTTTTTTGGGTCGAAAATCATGAATCTTTTGGTTTTTTCGATTTTGAGCCGAAAAAGTGTTTCCGGTTCCCGGCTCCATGGGGTTTGTATGGGGCAGAGTGGGATGAGCGCTCATGCAGTTTATGCACTTTTCAGCCATTTTGCTACGTTGGTGGTTTTGGCAACCTCGGTAACCCCTTGCTACCCACTCTGAGGGGTGTGAGTGGGGATGTTGTGACAGTATATGCCTACTACGATACGAAAGGACGTTTTTTTGCAGTCTCTAGCTTTGCTTGGGGCCGGGTACAACCCGTGCCAAACACACGAAATGACTGTTTCCACCAATAATGGCTTACATGAGCGAATGGGCCCGTGCACAACCTGCTCATGCAGTTTTTCACCCTGGGCAGCTCAAAAATCAAAGTTTCCGGAACTTATTTTTTTGATATTGTGACCACACAATATGACCATCCAAGGTATGTAAAGCATGTTTTAGGCCGTATTTATGTGTTTTTCACCTTATTTGGGTATTGGGTGCGGGGGTGGGGTGGGGGGGTCTCCCAAGGGATTGGTACAGAACCTGCTTATGCAGTTTTTCACCCTGGGCAGCGCAAAAAATCAAGGTTTCCGAAACTTATTTTATTTTGATACTGTGGTCACCTAAAACGACCATCCAAGCATGTTTTAGCCCGTATTTATGTAGTTTTTACCCTATTTTGGGTGTGTGTTGCTTGGGGTAGATTCTCTGCAAGGTGGACTTGCCGAAGGCAATAGAATTTTTGCTGGGCGCCAGTGGTGCCAAAATTGGTTGTTCCCTATTGCTGCGAATTGGTGTAGGTTGGGGTGTCTAGAGGTGGGGGCTGGGGAGGGGGTCCGGCGGACACGTAAGCACCCCACGTGGGAGAACCCCATGGGCACAAGGCCGCTTGCAGGATGCGCTCTGGACAGCCAATGCGCCACCACCTTGCTGCGGAGAGGGTGGGCTTCCTCAAGCAATGTCAGCCCCTTGCGCCCCTGGTGGGCCCTTGTGTCTGCCTTCCAATTTGTACTGACCGATGTCCCCCTGCTCAGGCCCGTTAGAGAGCACGCATTGGGCTTGGCCGTATTCGCTGGCCATGCGCCTTGTGCATGGCACAAGAGATGTGTCGACATCCATCCCTCCAAAAGGGGTGGAGGGATGGCGGAAAAAGTGTCCTGCATCCCCAGCTGTGAGGGAGCAGAGGAAGCAACAGGCCGAGGGAAAGATCAGCGCTTGCCCTGACGGGGAGGTGGGGCACTGCACTCCTTGCAACACACCCATGTCCCACATGCTGGCGAAAGAAGCGATGCCAGACCCCCGAGTGGTTGGCTGTGCACTTGTTGCATGCAGGCGTGCCATGCAATATAGAGTGCTGAAGCATGCAGCACTGCTCGACACGCTGTGGGGCGTGGTGTCCAAGGTCACAGGCATGGAGCCATCGCCACATGAGGGCGTCTCAGCGCCCCTGACACACACATCAGCCAGGCGCAGGGCCCCTCACCACCATCGGTCCTGCCTGCCCATGCACTCCGCGACGTGAGGACTCCCATGAAACTGCATTCTCCGAAAACCATGAATTCGCACATAGCCACTGACACCCTTTTGGGCAGACACTCCGTCCTGGTGTCACTGGTTGTGGCACTCAGCGTAGGGCCAAAAGACTGCACAAGGGCACGCAGAGGTTATCCAAGCTGCACACACAGGCTTGGACCAGAGGTGGGGAGGGATGTACAGACCCTTCATGCCCTTGGCTGCAGGGGTCAGCACAATCTCCGCCCCAAAAACCTTCAGCAGACATCGGCGCTCCATGCTCATGCTCTCTGGCATCGTCAAAATCACCTGCAGTGCCCCAATTGTGAGGACCAAAGAGCCGCAATCACGGAGGCCGGGACAAAGAAAGACAGAGGCCTGTGTGGCACTGACAGACACATTGAATCCAATATCGCTGGTGCGCTGCAAATGCACTGTACTTGCCCGTCATGTACAACATGAGGGCGTGAAGCGGGCCACTATGAGAAACCGCGGTGACACGCTGCTGTGCAATGTGCTTTTGCGCCAGTAAGGGCGGTACAGCCAAAGAGGAGCTCCAATGCACAAGTGGCACGGACCTTGTAACCCTTCATGGACCCAAAAGCGGCAAGGGCAATGCCAGTGTTCCCGGATGTTGCTTCCACCAACGTACTGCGGCCTGCACAAGACAGATTGCAGATGGACATGCAGGGCCCATCTGGATGTCTCTGCAACTTGCTATCACTGTCCTTGATCATCAAATCCCAGCTCAGCCCGAAACCGCACCGGTAGAGCCATACCTGCAGCAGTCCTGACTACCATCCTGATCATGCATCCTATCCCAACGCCTGTTTGGCAGGGTGTGGAGGGCTGTGTGTGCTGATCAACTGATACTTGGCCAAATGGCTTGGCATGAGGGATGGAAGAGGACCAACCTCAGGCCACCAGCTGTGGCTCAACTCTCAGTACTGGTGAATCAGCGAGAAAAGAAATTGTGCAGCCGCGTCCATAGTCTTGGCGTGCCCGTAGCATGGCCCCAGCCCCATGTTGAGCCTTGTTGGAGCTTACCTGGTTTGATCAACCCATCCTTTTCAGCCTCGTTGATCATGGACAACGCCAAGCGGTCCTTCACACTGTTGACAGGGTTATTGGACTCCAGTTTCGCCGCCACCTGAAGAAACGTAAGAGAGCGGCGGCCAGCAATGAGTGGCCAACAATCAGCAGCCAGTAGGCAGCTAGGCAACGAACAGCAGTCAGCAACGACCTAACAACAGCCACCAAGCAGCGGTCACCAGGCAGCAGGCAGCAGGCAGTGAACAACCGCCGCCAGGCAGCAGCCACTGGTCAGAAACCACCAACCAGCACCCAGCAGCCGGCAGCAAGCAGCAGCCAACGGCCAATGGTCAGCAGGCAGCATGTGCACAACGGCCAGCGAGCAGTGGGCAGTGGCCGGTAGAGCGGCCATCAGCAAGAACCCAGCAACCAGCGGGCCCACCAGGCAGCAGGCGGGGGCCAGCAGGCGGGAGGCACTGGACAGTAACAGCAGCCGGTAGCTAGAGGGCAGCGACCACCAGGCAACACCCAGAAGCCAACAGCCTGCAGACACCGAATGGCAGCCACCAAGAAGCAGCTAGCGGCACCAGGGCAGCCCAAGTGCCAACAGTTACAAGCTGGCCCAGCGGGCAATGGCGTGAGGGTCCGGGGGGGGGGGGGGGGGGTGCGTGTAGAAGCAGCCGTTGAAGCGGCGTGGCCCACACGTTTCGCATTTCCCCGAGTGCAGGACATCCCGGCAGTGACCGGCTCATCTGGTGACACACGCCACGCCACACCACACCACACCACACCACACCCTGAGTACTCCCCAACGACCCCTAGAGAAGATGGCTAGCAAAGCCTCCCCTTCTCCTCCCTACACACGCCCCACAGCCCCTACGGAGCCGGCCCCAGCGGCCTCCCCCTCCTGCGGCCACCCTAGCCCTCCCAACCAAGGTCAGATCGCTGCTCTGGCACCGGGCCGGTCCACTTCCCCTAGGCACTCCTGCTTCCGGTTCCTCACCCCCTCAATGATAGGTCTCAAACACCACCCGCCCAAGCCTAGGCTAGGACGTACTAGATAACCCGAGAGGAGATCCACCAGTAGCAGCGGCGGCAGGGAGCTGGTACGCTCTCCGGAGCCGAACACCCAGCCGAGAGCTCTACGGGTGCAAGACCTCATTGGCGGCGCGGGTATAGAGGGTTAGAAAACCTTGTGATATGGGCCAGTTAGGGGCCCTAACCAAGGGATCGACGGAGGGTCATGCCACACCTTGCGCAACCACACCTTGTTGGTAACCAAACCACCACCCAAAACCGCCGCCCTTCGGGACGGCCCCTCCCCCAAGGTGTAAACACCTAGGGTGTTGTCCATGCGCCACATGGTAAAAAGGACAGAGACACGCGCCGGAAACCACCAGCATGGACAACGCCGGGCACAACCCCTCAAACACGGTGCCCCACGAGGAGCCTCCTAGAGGCGTAGGAGGGTCACATCCGCCCCCTACCGGCGCCCCTGAAGCTACAACCACCAGTGCGGCGCGACACCCCGTCCCCCCGGCCCATGATCCCGCTCCCCTTGGGGGAGGACCATCTCCCAGGGCCGCCCTGGAAGCCACAACCACCGGTGCGGTGGGACACTCCGTCCCCCCGGTCCGGGATCCCGCTCCTTTTGGGGGAGGACGATCCCCCACGGACGCCCCGAAAGCTATGGCCACCGGTGCAGAGGGACACCCCGTCCCCCCGGCTCGTGATCCCGCTCCTTTGGAGAGCAATGGTCGGTTCTCATTGTGGGGGGCAGGCATGAAGGGAGCATTGACCCCCCCCCGCCCCCGCTAAGGATGCCACCTGCACACCCCTCCTGAAGTGAACAGGGCACCCTGCGGAACGTGCCACGGCTTACGGACCCTTCGGGTCGGCCACCGAAGGCCCTCCGCGAGTGCAAGAGCCGATCAGGTTTAAGGGAGCGTAGTGTTGTGCCAACGGCCCCCTCCCTACTGTGCATCCTCCATTTGTTCAGCCCAGTGACACAACATGTTCCCCACCGGATGTGGGTTGTCGGGGGGCTGTGGGGCGCCCTAGAACTTTCCCCACTAGCCCCACTACCCTTACCGACCATCACCCCTTCACCATCCACCCCTTCACCGTCCACCCCGTCGAACCCTACCCCAATACCCTCATCCCGGTTAGCACTAACATGGAGAGCACCCCCTAGCCCATCCCCTTGGTCTCCCCCATCCCCGCTCCCGTCATTGTCCCCATCCCCGTCCTCGTTGTCCGCGTCCTCATCCTCCTCAACCCCCCCCTCTCTTCACCCCCCTCCATTGTGGGGCCCTCCGTGTTGCGAGCTTGCAGCTGCTGGAGCGTACCTACGCGCACGTCCTCTTCTATAGAGTGGTGTGGTGTGGTGTGTGGACGGCCTTGTCATCAAAGGGTAATGGTTGGGCTGTCTTGCACACACGAAAATGCAAGACGGGTGGGCCATGAAACCAAAAACCCTAGCCTAACTAGAAACCTTGTGTTTTGCACGTGGGGTCAGGCTCCTTTGTTGAGGGCCGCCCGTAGGTACCCTTGCCCGTTTGCTACTGCTTGTGTCTCCTCCTGGTGGTTGTTGCCTAGTGGCTGCTCGATGCTCACCGCCGGTTGCTGCTTGGCGGCCGCTACCTGCGGGCTACCGACTTCATGTGCACCAGGATGTTGTGGGCTCCGGGGACCGGGCATATTAGGTCGGGTGGGCATATGTGCTCCCCCCTAGGGGCTTGAAGCCATCAAACGTCCGGAGTCTTGGTCGTGGGATGCATGGTCCTCGTAGTCCGGCATGCCCAGTCCCAAGTGCCGTCCTTGGTTTGACAGCAGTTGTAGTGGGGGGTTGTGGGCGCTGGTGCCTGGCCATGTCAAGTAGGATAGGTGGCTCTCCCTCCCAAAGATTGACTCCGTAAAACCTCAGGATCTTCGGTCTTGGGCACTTGCAGTGGGGCGGCCCATTCTCAAAGTTCCACAGGACCAATCCTAGGCGCCATTCCCTTTTTGTAGGTTGCTACTACAGGGAGGTTGTGGGTGTCGGGGCCAGGGCATGTCAGGTAGGGCGGGCGTAGTTGCCACCCCCAGAAACCGAGACCATGGGGTGCCCGGAGTCTTCATCTTGAGCGCTCATAGTGGGGTAGCCGGTTCTCATAGTCCCGCAAGACTCGTCCTAGGTGCCACCCATTGTCTGCAGGCTATCACTGTGGGGGTTGTGGGTGTCGGGGCCTAGGCATGTTAGGTAGGACAGGCCCCCAAAGTTTGAGGCCATAGGGCGTCCAAAGCTCTCCCTTACTAACTTGTTATTGGCGATGCGGCCAATGTTGTGGAGGTAAACGTGGGAGTCACACCGTAAAATGATGCACTGCCTCTAGCCTGGATGGGGTCCGGCGAAACTGTGGATTGCCCGCCGAGAAGGGGAGAGTTGTGATGGAGGAAGATACATGGCAAGTCTGGCAGCCCAGACAACGGTCGTGGTTTCCATCAGATGCAACACCCATCAACTTGTGATACCTACAATGGGCGGGCTTCACTGTTGGGCGGCCAGACACTGGGTTGGCGGCCAGGGAAGTTTGGGAGGGAATACACCGGTATGGTGGGCAAATCGCGTTCTCAGCTCCTACAAATGTGAAAAGATTAACACTACAACATAGTAACCGGAGAGGCGGATTGTCATTTATCCATTGGCACTGTGGTGAGGCGACCTCCTTGGCTGGAAGATTTTGTGGGCAACGGGTTATGCACCGCCTTGGCTAGAGGGTTTCCCATAAGGTAGTGCCGTCCCTCCCCCTCCCCCACATCTCTAGTCTCTATGCCAAAGCTCTCCTCTCCTCCCCTGACGCACGGGGGAGGGGGGGGTATTCCCGGAGGTCGATACCTGTGAGAGAGGAGAGATGGATACCCTCACCTTTACAGCCCATGGCAAGGTAGGAGAAGGAAGTGATGGGCAGGGTGCAGGAGTGCTTGCATGCTGGTACGCGTTTGTGGGGAGGAGGCAGTGGTGTGGGCATCGGGGGCCAGCGTTGTGAGGGGTCGCTGGCCTGTTTAAGGGGGGGTACTAGGCGCATGCTCCCTGCTAGTGGGCTGTGGCTCGGGGGCTAGGGCTATTCTGTTCCCAGGGCGAGTGGGGCCGGTACAAGGCACGTGCCCCCTGCTTGTGTTACCGTGGAATCACCTGTTGCCGCTCCTCTGTGGTGGGGCTGATGTTGGTGGGCTCCTGCCCACCCCTGCCCAATTCCTAGCCCGGTCCCCTCCCTGCAGCTGCACCCTTCTTTGTGGACTGCAGCAGCACGCGGCACGCCAAACTGCACTGCGCGGCACTGCACACCATCCCGACACCACCCCACACCACACCACACCACACCACACCACACCACACCCTGAGTACTCCCCAGCTCTACCCACGGGCTGGGTGCCGGGTGCGAAGCCCCGGACGACAGAGCCCGGGCACTGCCAATAGGCGGTGTACTAACAGTGTCGGGGGCGCGCACGTCCCAGTGCCAAGCACCATCCCCAGGGACCCCGCGGCCCCTAGTACCGGCCGCCTCGGCCCTGGGAACGGTCAGCGACCCCCCGTAGAGGACGGCTGACCTAGCTTCCCCCTCCTCTCTTCCCCTACGCGCCCGCCCACGCACAGGGCCCAAACCGAAGCCCAGACACGCGCCCCTCCTGGCGCTCCTGCCCCAGCCCCCCCCACGGCCGCCCCTCCGCATGCCCCGTCGGCCCCTCCCCCCTGTGCTGCCACCTCTCCTCGCCCCCTGCTGCCTCACCCATCCCAAAACCCTCCCTGACCCTACTCCTCTTGCAGGCTGGCAGCGCCTGAGCGGCGCGCCCCCAGGGCCCCGCATCGGCGGCCGGCCGCGTGAGGGTATCAGCCACACCGAGGAGGCCCCTATGCGGGGGCTTCAATGGCGCAGCAGGGTCAACAGGGGTATGATGGGTGTGTGAGTGGGTGTGAGTTTATGAGAGACTACGGGACCCCCACGGGACGGCCTGCGCCGGGGCCAGTATTTTCCTGTTCTGGTTTTGTTTGTTCCTGTTCTTTCCTCCCTGTTATTTGCGCAACTGCCTGTAGGGGTGCAAGCCTCATGCAGGAGCCTCCGGGCCTGTTGGCGCCTTCCCTTCGGGTTTTTTCTTCTTTTGTTGTAGGCTGAGTGAGCAGAGCGGCACCGCAGTGCCTGAAAGGCACGTGGCCCGGACATGTGCGGGGGGCCTCAACAACGACCCCCCGCCCTGCAATATCCGCCTTCGGAAGCCTGCCTGTGAACAGCAGGCAGAACGGTGCTTGAAGGGCAGTGTGGCCCCGCTGGTGATGGCGGTTCGAGGCCACGCTGCCCTTGTATGCTCGTGGCCCGACGGCCGGTGGTTTGACACGAGGAAAGGTGGTTAAAGTACCGAAGGAAATTGTTTGGTCTAAATTCACATCTGCCAACAAGCAAAAGCACATGCACACAGAAAACGATAAGTAGCGTCGGTGTGCGAGTCTGGGGCGTGATGTCGCATAAGGCAGCCTGTGCCATAGATACTGTCCAGGGTGGGTGGGTGGGCCATCGACATACAAAATATAAAAGACAACTGAGCGGACAATCAGTGCAGACACATATACACTCAATCCTGCACAGACCAAACTTGGGTTTGCTTATGGCAAACCTCATTTTGGTCTAAATTCACATCTGCCAACAAGCAAAAGCACATGCACACAGAAAACGATAAGTAGCGTCGGTATGCGAGTCTGGGGCGCAAACACTCCCCTACACCGACATGATAGCAGGCTGAATCTACCCTGAAAGAAAAAAAATAGATACCGGCTGCGCGCCTTGATCGGCCGCGCCGTGCAACACACGCACCCCGCGCAACACACGCCTACGCCGTGACACCCCCCCTCGCAGTCGCACTGCGTCAATTATAGCACTCTTGCCGCTGCAACCGGACGCCGTAACTTCTCATGGCCCCGACAGCCCCCTCACCCGGTTCGGCCAAAGGCTGACCGTTGTGTTTGGTTGCTGCATCGGGTGAGGGCACGTCAGAAGGCAGGGGCACGACGCCCAGGCACACTCAGCCACTCTCGGCCCGCAGCACGCTACATGCGAGGTTACCTCATCGCCATTCGCACCGTTTCCCTACCACGCAGACACTCGCATGCTCAGAGCTATCGGGCGCCGTGCTCCCCGCTGGTCCCCGTCTGCACCCTCACCCGGCTCGGCCAAAGGTTGACCGTTGTGTTTGTTTGTAGCACCGGGCAAGGGCGCGTCGGAGGACACCGGCACGACGCCCAGCTACTTGCAGCCAACGGCCCAAGGACCAAACGCAGGGCGTTACGGCGCGTCAGGCAGGCTTCCGGACCTTCATGCCCACATAACCCTGCAGCTGCTTTATCACCGGTAGCTCCAACGTCCATACATGCTGGACTAACACCGTGGGGCCGCCCATAGCCAACCTCAGCCGACGTGTGGCCTCCTCTTGTGCTGCGGCATAGTCCCCCCTCCACCCCGACTGGATACGGCTGAAAGGATCCGCCGGGTTGCATTCCCCTGGGACCCAGCACAGATACCACGACCTACGCGACCGCGTGCACGCGTATACCAGCCGTCGCAAAATTCTATTCTGCACTCGCAACCCCACACTCGCTTTTCCTGCCGCAAAACTTTGCAGTACCGAAAAATTATCTCCAACCAGACCTACTCTGTCCCACCCCAATGCGGACACGAAATGCACTGCATACTCTAATGCCGCGAACTCTGCAATCTGCTGATTGCACAACACCTCATGTACGATCCCTGACCTTCCCCCCATTGTGTATCCCCACAGCGCCATCCTCCAGGTTCGCCCATCGCAGGCTCCATCAAAAAAAATGTACTCAGCCCAATCGCGCGGCTTCTTAAAAAAAACCAACGGCCTCCATGCCATCAGCCCCCATGGCAGCAAGCCCGCAAGGGTGTGCAACAAACGCAAGGGGGCGTCAGCCAACCACTGAGGCTGCCACAGTATATGCGCCCACACCGGCGCCACGAACGGCAGCACTCCCCAATTTGGGCGCACAAACCACAGCAACCTGCCCAAAAAGCGTAGCAAACGGCGGCGTGTACAAGGGCCTACAGCCAGTTGCCACCAGCGCGCCACCAAAGCTTGCCAATTTCTGCGCGCCGTGGACACAGTGGCAGCCTGGAAATCGAAAAACTTTCCAATCCATGCCAAACCAACGGCGGCCTCCAAGGTGCTTTTTGGACTGACAATGGCCCCTTCCTCCCTCAGGCGTGAAGCAACAACACCCGCCTGCATACTAACCCACTTCCTGCCATACCCAATGATAAACACATCGTCCAGGTAGACAAGCACCAAGACCCCTGGTACCCTCGCGCTCTGCACCAGCCTGACCATCACGGCCTGGCAAATGGCTGGACTGTGGGTCCACCCGAACGGGAGACAATCAAAACTATACAATACTCCATCCACTGAAACTCGAAAGGCGTCAGTAAATTCAACAGGGGTCTTCAGAGACCAAAAACAATTACTAAGATCGATATGACATGCACACAAAACAGGCTCCTCCCCCACACAGGGCGGGTCAGCTTTGAGCGACGCCATCTGGTGAAGAAGAAACATGACATTATCCCCCACCACCCCCGCACAACCGGCTGGAACGAAATCCAAATGTATATTCCAATGCACAATCTGTAAAAAAGCGACAAGCTCAACGCTTGGCAATCGCAAGGGGGGGCTGTCGCACCCCTGGGCCTTGTTGAAAAGGACCATATTGCAAATACAGCTTGCCTTTTCGCTGTTTTTCGGGATAGCGAAAAGGGACCCATTGGGGCCCAAACCGTCCGCAAGACAAGGGCGCAGTACCCCTTGCTGTACCAATGCCCTGGCCAGGACCGCAGACTGGCCCGTTACAGGCGCCAGAGAAGAAAAGGACCGCCTGCTCACCTCGCCAAAGTTACCCGGCACCAATGCCTTCCAAATATCGGGGGGGATGCGGACATTACCCACAGGTCCCACCCCCCTCTCTAAAATGGTCGTAGTTAATGGCACCACAATTAACTTTGGGGAAGTGGAATCTCGCAACCAGATCAGCCACGCGTCCCTCGTGAGCTGCACAAAAAACTGACCGATATGTACCCCAGGGTGCGGTATCCCTAAATCTAACGAATGCCTCCACATCCTGAGCACCAGCACCAGCAGCCGTCCCAGGATCCAGCCATCATCGCCTCCGCTGCTTGGCGGGAGGCCGATCACCTCCCGCAGCTTGCTGCACCACTCCCGAACCGCTCCGTCCCGTACTCGCTGCACGATCCACTCGGCCAACTCGGGGCCCCAGGGCTGCCGATGCCACGGGACTGGCACTGCCATGTCTACGCACCTTGACGGTGCGGCGCACCGGGACTCCAGGTCGCTGAGGCGTGTCATCATCCGACAGTACAATGCACGCTCGCTTGGACCCAACGTCAGGGTGCTGCTCCACAGTTTGTTGTCCGTCCCGAAATAACTCCGAAATCGCTGCAGGCCCGAAGTCGTGCCCTCGCGCCGTGCGCTTAACGAACTTGGAGGGTCCCTCTGGCCATGGTAGTCTGATGGAGGTCCAGATTTTATACTCTTCAGGTGGCTGTGCGTAGTCCTCCGCCACCCTCCGTGATTTCCATCGTCCCCACCATTGCCGGATCTCCGCAGGGAGGGCGAGGTACTTCTGCAGGGCAGCACCCCCGCGTTTCCAACAATGCCACCCGTGATTGGCGTACTCTGTTCCCCGGAACCCGAATTCCAGGAATGACTCCAACCATGGCGATCCGGAAGGGCACATGATGGGCGACCTGCGACGACCTGTGGACCCATAGTCACGGAGCCACCTCGCCCATTTTGCGGAGTACGGGCCCAGTTCTCGCTGAACAACCTTGTCACCGTTCTTGTTGCATCTGAACCATATAGCCTCGTCCTCGATCCCTCGTCGTCGAACCCCGGCCGCCTCCCCCACCCGCCACAGACAGGTGAAGGAGAGGACGGCCAAGGCGAACCCGGACCACTGCTCCTTGGTTCGACAGGATTGGGCAAGTACGGACAGTGCCTCCAGTGCTCCATACGGTCGCTGCTCCTCCGTGTTGCGGATGGTGGACTTTGCCATGCGCCAATGCCTGGCCTGGACCACCCCAGCGATCCACCCCAAGTCCTCCAGGGCCCGTACCGCGCTGATAGCCCCTCGCATGTATGATCTCGACCTGCCCTTGGCGAAGAGGGCACGTAAGTATCGGTCCAGCAATTTTGACTTATCGACATCCGGCTGCGAGGCTGCGAGTGACCCCAATGCCCGGATGTGAACGGCATAGTTGCTTCTGGTGCCAGCGCTCCATGACATGGCGACAAGAGCATCGGAATACTCTGCCGGGTCTTGTCGTTTGAGTCGCTTCCACGCCGCCCACCACGATGACCAGTCTGCCGACTCTCCCAGTACTCCCTCCACCTCTCCCGACGGCGTCTCACCGACTGTCCCCCTCTCCCCCTGTTCTTCCCCCCCTTTTGGGCACCGTCACTCGTAGTATGGGCAGGCAAAAAACCAATGCTTCTCGCCCGGCGCTCCATGGCTCTTGCACGTGCGGCAACCCGTAGCCGGCGGAACCGTCATGTCGGTCCTCTGCTGATTATTGTTCTTCGGGATCCAAATCCTACGTCCGTTCTCGTACGAGAACCTGCTCCGCAGGCTAGCCATACGGCGACGGACTTCCTCCACAGGGACCGTAGTGTCCCCAAAATTTTCTGGCGGCTCTCCCACTTCTTTTGGGGTCTCGCCCCCACGCCCACCTCCGGTGTGCTGATGGTATGATTCTCCGTACGTCCCCATCGCCGATACCAGCAGGATCCACCGCCCCTCCACGTAATTGGCCACCAAGGCCGGAATCGGGGGGGTTCCCCCACCGTCCGACCCATCCATGGGGGCGGTCACGGCCTCCAGCCAAGCACCGGAGGTCCAGACCTCTTTGCTCTGCGCCTTCTCCGGAGACATAACCAACTCTTCTTGGAGGTCAGACGATTTCCAGGCTGAGGTGCACTCCATTAGTTGGGGATCCACCTTTTGCCCGTCCAGGACGGCCTTAAAAAATACCAATAAACGGCATACCCACTGCGGTTTATGATCCATCTCCATCAAAATGGATAGCTCCTTGTGGCTCAACTTGGGGATCTTTCTGGGGTGGGGGAAAATTGGCTTGCGCCCACGGGGGGTCACGGATGTCCATTTCCCAAACCCCCCCCCCCCTTCTGGTCCGCCGTGACGGGGCAATGACAACCGGTATACACAGCCCCCCAGTCCCCCCCCTACCCCCAACGGTGGTGGTATTTATGTCCGGTCTATTCCGGTTGCATCCCATAGCACGGGGGGGGGGGGGGGATGCAACGCCCCACCATGGCAGGGGGGGGGGGTTTAAGGGGTATGTGTGCCTGTGACTGACACAAAGGGTCCCCCCTGATGGGGGGACCTGTAGAAAACTGTCTTGGGGGGGGGGCATGCACATGCAAACATGCATACATGAAGACATAAAAAATACCAAAAAAGCGAAGGGAAAAACATTACATGAAGCGGGGATTAAACCCAGGACTTTGGAAATGGAGTCCAGTACAACTACAAACTAAGCTGGGTCAGGATCTGGCTGCATTCAAAAATCAGCGAGTGGATAGCATACTAAAAAAAAAAAGGCTGACAATGAGGACCATACATAGGTCCTGTCACAGGTGTCCATTTCCCAACCCCCCCCCCCCCTCCTTCAGGCGACAGCCGTGACCCCCCCCGGGCGCAAGCCAGTTTTCCCCATCCCCTGGAGGGCTCACTCTTCCCCAGCTGCACCTCTTCCAACCGCTGCTCCAACATCTCCAGCTTTTTCAGGACCTCGCTGATACCACTCTGCGACTGCTCATTGTTCTCCTCCACCGCCTTAGCGAAATTACCCGTATCCACGTCGAATCGCAGGTCCTCCAACAGGCAATAACACACTATGTACTCCACCAACTCCACCGTTGTGAGCTCCAGCCCATGCGCCTTGATAGCCTTCTCCACCCACTCTTCCTTTCGATCACCCAACTTGTTAAGGTCAGTCTGGATCTCCATGCGCAGCCTCATAAAATCCTTCTGAGGCGCCACCAGGCTCCATTGGGCGTGCAGCCCCGACTGCGTATACTCCCGGAAAGAGATCATCTTCTTTCCTTTTCCTTTATCCTTCTTCGCAGCCTTGGCCCCCGACGGGGTGCCCTCCCGCGCAGTACCCTTGCGCTCCGCCTCCTCCCGTAAGGCCTCCTCGATCTCGTTTGGGGTAGCAAAACCAGGGTGCATACCCCCGACTCCACGCAAACGCACCTGCACATGACTCCCGCTCTAGGGCACCTTCATGTCGTCCGCGAGGGCACGCCCCTCGCACAACATCCAAAAATCGTCGTCGCCACAGCCCCACAGCCTGACAACTGCACAGCGCAGCTGGCGTGCTCCTTCGCAGGGAACCTGCACCCAACCCCGCGGGCCTTGCAACCAAACGTGGGGGGGGGGGGCGGGGCGCGTGGCCGATCCGCCCGTGGCAGAACCATCACCCCGTCCCCCTGAGCTAACCCCCCTGGTTTGGCCAAAGATTGACCGTTGTGTTTGTTTTGGGCACCAGGGGGGGTCGTCCAAGGTTCAAGGGATCCGGCGTCCAGATGCCGCGCCCCGGCAATCCCCGCCCCCCTCTTGCCTCGGCGTAGGGCTTCACTCAGCTCAATCGATTGCCCGGCTTTTGACCCGCCGGCCGGTTTCCCCCCAACACGCGCTCCACCGGGCTCGCCCTGTCGAGGCACCAGCCCACGGGGCAATCGGAAAGCATTCCCCATCGACATACAAAATATAAAAGACAACTGAGCGGACAATCAGTGCAGACACATATACACCCAATCCTGCACAGACCAAACTTGGGTTTGCTTATGGCAAACCTCATATTGCCCGATGACCAATGTGGAAGAAACAGTCCCTGTCCCCGTCCGGCTGGACGCCTCGGTATCGGTATCCAACATCCTTTAGGTACGGTATAAGGCCCCCCGGCCACCACCCCGGCGCCAACACCAGGGAGGGCGTCCGGGAGGGGTAACAGCCCCCGATCCCCCAAAGGCAGCCCCAAAGGTGTGCGCACCACTAGAGGGGCATGTCTGCGGGGTAAACCAAAGCGCTGAGTAAAACCCTAATGTAATGATTAGTGCCTACTGCCGTAAATAATGCTTAAACGGGTAACATGGCCCGCGCCCGGTGCCAGTTTTAGTGCGCAGCCCCCAGAGTCGGACCCGACCGGCCGTACTGAGGCGAGCCCAGCAATGGGTATGGCAGGCCGGACTTTAAGTGCTGGTAGCCACGCCTCAGTACACTCCGTGGGCTAATAAGGCCCACGGGGGGCCCAAACACCGTTACGTTCGGGAGTTAAGCCCCGGCGGTGTTTGGGGTTGTTCCTGGTTAAGAGGACTAACGTTGAGTCCCAGATACTGTTACCCCGGGGTTATGACCCCCGGTACTGCCTGCTTACTTGCCTGCTGCCGCTAAGAGGTAGGAGGGAATACCCACGAGTCCTGCAAGAGGCTCCGAGCACCCCGTGAGGGGGACTCCCTGTCCCCCCCAGGCCGGTGCGCCCGGTTCTCAGCAGAAGATGGCCCCCCATTGGCCTGGCAGGAGGCTCCGAACACCCCCTGGGCAGGACTCCCCGTCCCCCCCGGGCCGGTGCGCCCGGTTCTCTGCAGGAGGTGGCCCCCCATAGGCCTTGCAGGCGGCTCCGAACACCCCCTGGGCAGGACTCCTTGTCCCCCCCAGGCCGGTGCGCCCGGTTCTCTGCAGGAGATGGCCCCCCATTGGCCTGGCAGGAGGCTCCGAACACCCCCTGGGCAGGACTCCCCGTCCCCCCCGGGCCGGTGCGCCCGGTTCTCTGAAGAAGATGGCCCCCCATTGGCCTGACAGGAATCTCCGAACACCCCCTGGGCAGGACTCCCCGTCCCCCCCGGGCCGGTGCGCCCGGTTCTCTGAGGAAGGTGGCCCCCCATTGGCCTGGCAGGAGGCTCCGAACACCCCCTGGGCAGGATTCCCCGTCCCCCCCGGGCCGGTGCGCCCGGTTCTCTGGCAACGGCGGCCTCCCATAGGCCCTGCAGGAGGCTCCGAACACCCCCTGGGCAGGACTCCCCGTCCCCCCCGGGCCGGTGCGCCCGGTTCTCTGAGGAAGGTGGCCCCCCATTGGCTTGGCAGGAGGCTCCGAACACCCCCTGGGCAGGACTCCCCGTCCCCCCCGGGCCGGTGCGCCCGGTTCTCTGACAACGGCGGCCTCCCATAGCCCTGGCAGGAGGCTCCGAACACCCCCTGGGCGGGACTCCCCGTCCCCCCTGGGCCGGTGCGTCCGGTTCTCAGAGGAGGATGGCCCCCCATTGGCCTGGCAGGATTCCCCGACCGCCCCCAGGGCTGAACTCCCCGTCCCCCCCGGGCAGGTGCGCCCGGTTCTCTGGCGGAAGTAGCCCCCCATTGGCTTTGCAGGATCCCCCAGCCACCCCCTGGGCTGAACTCCCCGTCCCCCCCAGGCAGGTGCGCCCGGCTTCAGGGGAAACAATGGCTCCCCACGAGCCTAGCGGAGGGCTCTAACCACCCCTTGGGCTGGACTCCCCGCCCCCCCAGGCTGGTCTGTAGAGGGTGACAGCCCCCCCACGGGCCTGGCAGGATGCCCCGACCACCCCACTGGGCTGAGCACCCCCCTGCTCCCCCCGGCCGGGAGTGCCCGGTGGACGTGGAGGCACGACCCCCCGGCAACAGATCTCCCCCCCCCGGACCCAGGTGCCCCAGTGTGCGAGGCAGCGGCCAACGAGTAGCGCGCAGGGGCGCGTTTCCAAATAGATTCTAGTGTACGGGCCCGTAAGGCCGGCCGCCGTAGGCCACCAACGCGCGAGCGAGAGCAGGTTCCGGCGCCTGAGCACTGGGCGACCCGGAAGAAGGGATACGCAGTGCCCATGCATGGGCTTCCGGCCTGCGACTCCCTGCTCTTGCTCTGCAGCCCAATGACACAACATGTTCCCGTCGACGCCCGCAACTCCTTACATGCAGCGCCCTCCTGTCCCCGGAAGCCCGCCTGCACCACACCCCGCAGGGTCCCCGGCTTTTGCCGCCCCCCCCGTCCCCCACTATACCCACACCCCATACACACCCCACCAACCGCTCGTGGAGGTCCACTCCCAGCCAGTGTACCCCGCCTATTACCTGCGGGAGCCGCGGTATGGGCTTCCCCCGCCCCCCCCGCCGCCCTCGCCGCTCCCGACAGTACCGCCCCCGGACCACCGTGACCTGGAGTTGGCCTACCTACGGGGCCACGTGGCAGGCCTGGACCGCCGCACCGAGGGGCCTCCGCCCCCTAATGAGGCGGCGCAGAGGGCGCCCCCGGCACCGCAGGGCCCTGCCCCCGACGCGGTCGGCGAGGCGACGCCGGCACTGCTGCTGGCACCGGCGAGGGAGACGGAGCCCAGGCAGGACCGCCGGCCCCCGGCACCTACGGAGCCGCCACGCCGGCCCCAGGGCGCAACCTACCGGAGGTCCCGCTCCCCCAGACGGGACCTACGCGACGATCGCCGAGACCACGGCCGTACAAGCCCCGGTAGAGAAGGCCGCACGGCCCACCGCCGGCCCTACCGCTCCCCAGAGCGGTTCTACCAGCGCCGGTCCGAGGAGCGCCCCTCCGGACATTGAGCCCCCGCCGCTAGAGGTAGAGACCATACCCCCGACCGCCGGGATAACCGTTCCCGTCGTGACCTGCCCGGATCAGCCCCCGGGCCGGGCCGGGAGCGACGAGACCCCGACGACCGGCGCCGGTACCGCTCCCCCAGCCCGGATACCGCTAGACGCCTGAGGTATGATGCGCCAGATACGGGGCGCCGGCCGCAGTGGGAGCCCCGTACGGCTCCCGACGCCCAACCCCCGCATGTCCCGAGGGACAAGCCCCCGCGCAAGCGGCAGCGCAAAAACAAGGAAAGCAGACAGCCTGCGGCGCAGTCGCCCGCGGGCACCCCGCACAGGCTACCGGTGCACGCTCTGGCGGGGACCCAAACGACGCCGGGCCTCCTGGCCCCCCGTGCACAGCAGGCACGGCTGCCACAGGCCGGCGCCCCCCGCACGCCCCAGAAGCACCGTACCGGTGTCACGCAGACCACCCCGGGCCTCCGGGGCCCGGGCTACGCCTCCCCGAGCGGGGCAATGCAAGCCCCCCAGCAGCCCCGCGCCGCGGACCCTCCGACCGTCCTGCACATCCGGCGCCTCCCCACAGGGTGGTCCCGCCGTCACCTGGCGGACCGTTTCATGTGGCTCGATGGGGCGGAGGGGGTGGCGGAGGCTTTTTATGGAGGAGAAAACCACGGGTACCTGACCTTCCGCGCCCACACACAGGCGCTGGCGGCGTGTGCGGTAGTCAGCGCTGCCCTGGGTACGGTAGCGCCCCCGCCCGGCCGCCTGCCGGCGGCAGTCCACTGTGTCAACCGCAGTGTCATCCGGGACCTCACCGTGCACACACAGCGGGGCGCCCCGGGCGAGGAGCGGCACGACACGCCGTCCGCCGGGGCTGCCCCCCCGCGCATGGACCGCCCCTCCCTCACCGAGGATGACGTCCGGCGCCTCATAGCCGATGCCGTGGGCGGAACGCAGCGGGTGGTACATCCACGGCCGCAGGAGCCCGCCCGGGCGCCCACAGCCGACGCGGTCGGTGGCGCCGGCCGCCCCCTACCCCGAGGCCCCCCTCCGGCGCAACAGGCGCCCATCTCCCGGGAAAGAGACCCAGCGTTGCCCGGGGGCGGGGCAGCCCCCAAGCGAAGCCCAGAGGTCACCGCGGCTCGGATGAGCCCGCCTGCGCGGCCGCAAGCCAAAGCCAAAGGCCGTACCAGCCAGCTTAGCCGGCGTATCCTGGCGGCTACCGGGACGCCTAGTGACCCCGGCCAACCGGCTGCCGGGCATGCCAGCGCAGGGCCCCCCCGGCCCGGCCCCTCGGATGTGGCGACTGAAGGCGTGTCCCAGGACCTCTTGGGCGCAGATTGCCGGGAGGAGGGCCATCAGCAAGCCCTCCCCAGCGCCCCAGAGGCCCCTGCGGCCCACCCCCAGGCGCCCGCTGGCAATCCCATGACCGCCCAGGCCCACGACGGTGCTGAGGCCTCAGCTCCCCCGACGGGGGGCCACCCCCCGGAGGGACCCGCCCTGGATTGGTGTACAGTCTGTCGCTTCTGGCGCCCCAGCCCATGCGACCAGTGCCCCCCGCAGGGGGCCCCCCAGGAGGAAGACGAGGCTGCGGAGCTGGCCCCGGAAGGAGAACGGGGGCTAGGGCCCCGTGAGACCTCGCCCGCTCTCGAAACTCCCACTCCGCACGCGGCGGATGACCCTCCGCTCCCCCCCATCGATGTGGATGCGTCCCAGGGCACGGCCACCCAGCTGGCTGGCCTCCTGGATGATGAAGCGGGCGCCCTCAGCCCGCTGGAACCCCTACCGCCGGCGGTAGAGTTGGATGACGACCCTGCACTGCCGGCAGCCGGCCGCGCCGACAGCCCGCCGGGCGAGCTGTGCCCGCACGAGTCCCGCATGGCGGCGCTCATCGCCGATACTGCCCTGGAGGAGGCGAACCCCTGCAGGGCCCTGGACGTCGCTGTCTTCCTGGACAGCGAACGCCTGTCGGCGGTGGGACGCCGCATGCGGGCGGCGGGCCAGGACACCACCCCCGTCCCCGGCCCCCATTCCCCGGAGGGAGACGGCCTCCCTCCCCTCCTGGCCCAGTATGCCAAGAGGACCCGCGAGCTGCTCCAGCTCGTGGGCTATACCCTGGGGGTCCCCTCCTTCTCCCTCTCCAGCTGGGAGGGAGATGCCATCCCGGCTCCTCACCCGCCGGGACTTGGGATCACGGTGTATTACGTGATCGAGGGGAGGGTGCAGCTCCGCCTCCCCACCCCCGAGGGCGGCTCGCGCCCTGGGTGGTGGCTCCAGGCCATGGCATATGCGTATGCCTGGTCTGCCCCACCCCCGCCCCGGGCAGTCCCCCCGGTTACCAGGGCCCTGGTGCTGATATGCCAGTGCCCGGTACATGTCCCCCGGGGCACGCCGGCCACCGCCCCCCCCCCCCCCCCGGTCCAAATCTGCGTCAAGCGCGGGGACCGGTACACCCCGGTCGACACGGCGAGCATGGACCTCGGGGACCACAGGGCCACCCTCACCCCACCCGGAGGCAACCCCCTGGCCATCGCTACGCCCATGGTGGCCAGGGCCACCTACGACAGGGCTCGGGGGGGACTCGTCATCGTCCCCTCGGCCCTAGGGGCCCAGCAGCTCCGCGACGCCGACTGGAAGGGATGGAGCGCCTCGTGGGTTAGCTACGCCCGGGCCCTCCAGCCGGCCAAGCTGGTCGGCTTCAAGGTCCTGGGGGCGCAGGCCCCGGCCCTACGAGACTGGGTGCTCCCCAGGCTCACGGGCGAACGGCCAGCGGGGACTCCCTCCCTGACCACGGTGTTTGGCCTCATCGGGCGTGACCTGCGGGCAGCCCAGGAGGCAGCTGGCGGCTCGGCCACACACGCCGACCCCCAGGGCGGGCCCCCTTCCTCAGAGCCGGACCCGGAGCCGGAGCACCCCACTCCCTCGCAATCCCAGAATTGAGGGCACCCCGGAGGACGTGCACGCTGCGGGGTACCTGTGGCTCAACGTCCGGGGCCGGTACCTCCGGCAGCGCCTCCTGGCGCAAGCCCTGCACATGGCAGCGCGCCGCCCTACCCTCCTCATCCTGGCTGAGGCCCAGTCCCGGGCAGGCCCCGAGGACCCCCCTTCCAGGACTACGCCCGTCACGTCGTGCTCCCCGCCCAAGGCAAGACGGGGGCGGGCCTGGAAGTATACGTCCGCACCGGGACAACCACCCGGGCTTCCCTCCTCTGGGGCGCGGAGGATGCCAACGCCCTCCTCATGGAGGTCCTCACCCCGTGGGGTCGGCATCATGTGCTGGCAGCCCATGCCCCCCAGATCAGCATAGGCGTGGAGCCTTACGTGAGATGGTGGGCCGCCGTCTGGAGGGAGGTCACCTGCCTGGTCGACCCGACGACCGTCCTGGTTGTCACGGACACCAACTCGGCGGCCCGGCCGGCAGATAGAGGGACCCCGCGCCCCCAAGGACACGGGCTACCGCACGTTCCTGAGGGCCTTCAACCTCAGGGACTTAGTGGACCTTCACCCGGTCCCGCAGGACACATACTCTTGCTTCCAGGGAGCCGCGCGCTCCCGCATCGACACAGCCTCCTGCCACAGCGAGGCGCAGTTCACCATCGCCTCGTACCACTACTGGGCGAGCACCCTCCTCTCGGACCACCACGTCCCCCTCCTTCTCACCGTCGCCTTCCCGGTGAACCGGCTGGACAAGCCCAGCCCCCATACGGTCTCCCGCACCCCGGAGTACCACCTGGGCCCAGTGGCCCTGTCCCCGGCCGACACGGCCGATTTCCACAACTGAGTACTCCGCAAAAGAGCCGTGGACCCCCAGCTCGCCCCGAATCGGTGGCTGAAAGGCCTGCAAAGGGCCATCTACGATTGGGCCCACGCCACGGGCAGGGTCCGAGCCCTCCGCTTCCGGCAGTACCGCCTCAAGACGCGCCCGGCGGAGCGAGCTCCCCCCTCGCGGGCTCCCCAGCAGCCCTTCCCAGCGCACAGCATGCTCCCCACGGTGGGGCGTTTTACAGTTATGGCCCAGAGCATATTGGGCACCTCAGTGACGGCGGGGCACGCCCTCAAGCGGAGCCTAGTGGCCTTGGGAGAAGCCCAGCGCCAGCAGAGCCTCCGGGGGGTGAAACGCAGGGCCCTCCGACGCAAGCAGGAAACCCTCAACTTGAAACGCACCCCGGAGCAGTGGAGGGAGGTGCAGCGTCGTAGCAAGGGCCCCCCGCGCGATGTCTCGGAAATCCCCCTGGACGGCAAGGCGCTCCTCAACCCCAGGGAGACGTTGTCTGCCCTGTACTTGAGCCGCCTACGGCTCCAGGGCCATAGCTACCGGATCCGGGATGACCCCGACCGATGGGCCCACTTCCAGAGGTGCCTGGGGCTCCTGCCGCAGCATGCCCCGCCAGCCCGCGGCGACTATGTCCAGCCCCGCCACCTCTGGGAGGTGCAGTCGGGGAAGGCCCGCGGCCCCGACCTCCGCCTACCCGAAGCGGACGTTTGCATCGATATAGCCTGGTACCGACACCTGACGGAGGCGGACCAGAAGACCCTGTGCACCGTGGTGCGCAGCCCCCCAGTCAGCCGCACGGTGGGCAGGCGGGGGCGGGTTACCCTGCTCCTAAAAAACCCAGACCAGCCGGTCCAGGAGGCGAACCTCCGGGGGATAACCATCTCCTCCCACGTCTCCAAACTCGAGCCCACGGCCTTCTATGCCGTGGCGACAGCCGTCTACGAGCGGGCCCTGGGGGGCCCCTGCCTAGTGGGGGGCATGTGGGGGATATCCCTCCAGGAGGTCGTCCGCACGGTGCACATGAAGCTGGACCTGGCCAGGCTTCAAAACCGGATAGTAGACGTCCTGATCACGGATCTAGCGAAATTCTTCGACGTGATCGCGCAGGACATTCACCCTATAGTGGGAGCCCGGGTGGGCCTGGGAGAGGCCGACCACCTCGCCACCCATACCGAGGGTTTCTCCTACACCCTGCCCTTGGGCCCCTGGCAGTCCCACACCTTGACGCAACTCCTGGGTACGCCCCAGGGTACCGTCGAGGGGGTCCATGCGGGGGCGACGGCGGCGCTCCCTTTCTTGCGATACATGGACATCGCATACCGGTCCTCGGCGGTGGAGCCCTTCCGCTTCCCGGGACTCATGTGGGTGGACGACACGATCGTCCTCTTGGAGCGGGGCGATTCCCACCCCATACAGGGGGTCCTATTGGATCAGCGGGTATACTACCAGGGAATCCTGCGGGTGGACGTCCCTGACCGCAAGATCCAGCACGGCTCCACGTCAGACCCGCGGCCCCTACGGTCGCCTACGCCAGCAGCCGTGGCCCGCCACCTAGGCCGCGCGTGGGTGACGAGTACCCCGGACCAGCGGCGGGAGGCACTGGCAGGGGCCCCGGAGATACAGCCCTCCAGGGTCCTCCGATATATGGGAACCGACATTTACCTCCAGGGGGCGCCTACGGCCCCCCGCAACCTGCCGGAGGTCAGGGCGGAGCTCTGGACACAGCTCCGCCCCCAGCGGCTCTCCCCGGACGCGGCCATGATGGTGCTCATGGCCAAGCTCCCGAGCAAGCTGCTCCCCCTGGCCAGCGTGTACCGCCCCACGGCCAAGGTACACGCGGCAAACGATGCTCTCATGGTGCGAGCATACAAGCACGTGACGGGCATCTCCCGCCACGCTCATACCGACGCGCTCTGGGGACCCTGGGAGCATGGGTGCCAGGGTCTCCCTCGGTCAGAGCACTCGTGGCAGGCGGCGGTAGTTCGAGAGTGGGTTCGGCAGGGGGCCTGGGCCAAGCAGGAGTTCCGGGACTCCCAGGCCTACTCCCTGCAAACGCACCAGGCGCTCAGGGGGGGCTGCCCGGCGGTGCTTACCCCGGGGCAGTACACGCATCACCCCAAGTGCCCCCACCTCATAGCCACGCTGCAGCGGGTCGTGGATGAGGTGGCTCTGCCCATGTGGATGCCGGGCCAGTGCTCAGGGACCACCCCCATCCTGATCCGAGGTCCCGGTGGGCCGCAATCGGCGGCAGCGGCGGCCCCTGCCCCCCGGGTGGAGGTGTACACAACTCTGTATGGCGCCATCGCGCAGGTGGTCGTCCCCCCGACGGTGTACGAAACGGTACAGGCCCTGGGCTACCATCACCTCGGCGACCTCTACACAGGGAATCACCAGGTGCTACCGGAGCGAGCCCTGAAGAGACGAGCGCCAGCCCGCAAGGGGATCCCGGGGCTACGTGCGTGGCTGGCCCGCCACGCTGCGGTACTAGTCCCGCTCCTGAGGGAACCCACGCCGCGATGGCAAGCGGCACCAAAGGACTGGGTCCCGGGGGCCGTGCCCACCTATCAGGCGGAAGTCATAGTGGGGGGCCGGGCGGCCAAAACCGCCCGAATGGAGACGATATACCATAGGGGGCAGCCCCTCCGGATAACCGCGGCCCTGCAGGACACCATGGAGACCACGGGCTGGGCGCCACAACCCCGGGTGTGCCAGCATCCCCCGGGCACCCTGCCCAGCGACACCAGGCTCCACCGCCTCCTGGTGGCCCTCCTGGATATCCAGGTGCAGGTGGATGCGCCACTGCACACCCAGCTGTGGGGCGACCACCGGCAGGAGTCCCTGGCCCAGCTCCAGCGCACTGGGGTCAGGGCGCCCACCGCCGTGTGGACGACAGCCCCCCCGACTGCCGCCTACTGGAACTGGGCCAGCACATCGCAGGCCCCTCTCGTGACGGTCACCTCGACGCTGCCGCCGTTTCCGTGGATCGCCATAGCCCCGGCGGCGGTGGCGCGCTTCCAATATCCAGCGGAGTGCATGGCGCACAAATGCCCGGGGCACCCGCACAAGGGGCCCCTCTATTACTCCCTCGATACGGTGGGGTCACTGCCAGCGGAGCTTCACCAGGCCCTGCGCACCCACCTCAGGGAGCACCATGGGGACATGGCCCTCCTGGCGCCACACGGCCGGACGACCAGCCCCCCGCGAGTGTTGGCCCCTGAGACTCGCCCGGGCGTCTGGTTCCATGACCTGCCTGCGCTGGCGACCCTCCGAGGCAGTGTCGTGGCGGTGGATGCAGGGGCCACGCAGGCGGGTATGGCCATGGCCGGGGTCGTCCAGAGCGGGCCTGGGGAGTACCAGGCCCAGGTGGCCTCAGGAGTGGGCACCTCCCAGGAGGGGGAGGCGATGGCCCTCCTCTCGTATGCCCGCCGGCTGGCGACACAGCCGGGGGTTTACTGGCTGGTGCCGGACTCGGAGGCAGCAGCGGGGGCCCTCCGCACGTACCAGGAAGGAGGGCGCTGCGGAGATGGCATCCACCACCTCTACGCCACTGTCCTGGGGGGGCAGTGCCTCTCCCCGAGGTCTGCCATCAATGTGGTGACCACACCATCGCACTGGATCACGGACCTCAACGTCCGTGTGGACGCAGCGACGCGGGAGCCGCCGGAGGTAGACCTCACGTGGCTCCTCAGGCGCCCCTACTCATTTATCCCCCCAGTGCCCTTCCGCGACCAGTGCCAGCTCTCCCCGACGGCGCTGAGTGACTGGTTGCAGGACCGGGCCTCCATACCGGCGCAAGCCATCTACGAGGCCCGCTAGGGGGTAAATTTCATGCCAGGGGGGGGCCTCCCCCTGGACTGGTTCGACCACGACCAGCAGCGCCACATCACGGCGCATCGCATGGACAACGTCCCGACCATGGCCGTCCTAGCCCACCGTTCCTCCCACCGGGGCACGGTGCTGGATACAACGTGCCTCCTGTGCGGGACACAGCCCGAGACGGCGCCCCACCTGTGGGCCTGCTCGGCTCAATCGCACGAGTGGGGGCCAGCCCGCCGGCGCCTCGCAGCGTGGCTCGACCAGAAGGTGGGGCCACGGGCGGCCCCAGTGCGTCACCAGCTGTGGGAACCGACTGTGCTGGAGCAGTGGGCGGCAGCCCTGCGGACCCCCTCCATGCAGCTAGCCCACCTGGAGTGTACGGGGCCCCACTCGCTGGGCACGGAGTTCCTCCGCCACGTCGTGGAGGAGTCCATACGGATCTGGTACGCCCACGCCAAGGCGCGTGCCACACTGCTGAAGGCCCGCCTGGGCCCGGGCAGCACGATGGCGTGGGCGTTGCAGGAGCTGCGCCTGCACCAGCGAGCAGAAAGGGAAGGGGTGCAGCGGGAGCTCCTGGAATAAGCGCGGTCGCCGGAGGCGAACTCACCAGGTCTCCCCGACTCCCCCTCCCCCTGCCGAGGCCTACACACTTACGCACAGCGCGCACACAACACACACAGCCCAGCCCGTTTACCTGTACCCGTGGGTAGACATCCCGGCCTTTTGCCTTTTGGTAACAGCGCCTTCGGCACACCACACCACACCACACCACACCACACCACACCACACCACACCACGCCACACCACGCCACGCCACGCCACGCCACGCCACGCCACGCCACGCCACGCCACGCCACACACCCGTGAACCCTGTGCATGGGTGGCCAAAATCTGGTGGTGCTGAGGGGGCCCTCTCGCCACCACCCAACCCGAGGCAGGTGACCAATGGGCCCAGTGCACAAATGAAAGGCCCCAAACCCCCCATTTTGCAAACCAGACTGGCCTCAAACAGCCTCTGCTACATAGAGAAGGCCCCCAAAACCCAATCTCGCTGGCCAGACTTGCCTCAACCAGCCTTCCCTCTACAGGGGAGGCCCCAATATCCCAGACTCGCTGGCGAGACTGGCATCCTACCCTGACCCCGTGATCCCTGCACCTCCTGCACCACAGGCCCCAGAATGGGTCCTACAGCGCTAATCCTCACATCCTCTCTTCTAGGCTGCAGCGCGACAAGAGGCCGGGTGCAACACCCAGCAGGAGACAAGTGCCAGGGAACATGGTGTGACGCAGTGTGGGGTGGAGTGGAGTGGTGCTCGGCTGTGTGCGGCTGAGCAGTGGTGCGGGGGTGGCATGATTCAGTTGGGAGTGGTGGTGTGATGTGGGGTGGCGAGCTGTACAAGGGTGTGCTGTGCTATGCTGCAGCCATAAATCTAGGCACATAGATCTACACACCTTTGCATAGCAGCCCTTGGTCACCGAGTTCAGGTACACCATTGGCGTGTTGCCCACCAACTCTAAGACGTCTTGGGCAATGGCCATACCCCCCTTCATGTTATGGTACTGACCAACCTTGGAAGCCGCTGTATATGACTGGTATGCTGTCACAAACATGTAGGACCAAATACATCACACGCTGCCCATTGCAGCCGGTTGTGCAATAAACCCAACTATGCTTTGTATCATTTTGCAGTGTCAGGCAATGGCTTTTTCCCTTTTTTCTTTGGCAGCACATGACACCCATCAACCAAACCCAACAGCGCTACTGTTCAGAGGACCGCTACTATTCAGACGACCCCAAGACAATGAAACACTGTGCACCCCAGCCCTTCAGTTGCCCAGCTGCTCACATAACAGTAGAGACAAGGCTGCACAACACGCTGAAGGTGTTTTGCGGGTTCCTGCACATATGGATTCCTGCACATTCAATGGTCACCATAGTAGGGAGAGTGCTTGCACCACACGCATGCAACGCCCACCTTTTGAGGTGATTGGAATATTGACCACGAGACTTAAAATGTGTGCCATACCAAGTTGCAACCAGGACACTCTGAAAGGCAGCCTCTTCTTGCAACATAAAATGCCAATGGAGCCATGCTTCTTGTCTTTTATTTTAGATGTTTGCTTATTTTTGTGGTGGGGAAGGTGTTAGTCTTCCGAAAGTATACCCAAAGTAGGATGCAAAAAGAAATATTTTGCTGCCTCTGGCTAGGGCCGGCCATGGCCTGTTTGAAAACCATGAAATTGCGGCGTGCACTGAAAATGAGGTCAAAACTGTTCAGTTGTTTTCAGCCTCAACAGCTCAAAAATCGAAAATTCCAAATTGCTTTGGGCAGGGGGGGCCATAAAGCAATGGATACAGAGCTCACATATGCCCCCGTGTCACAGGCATATGGTCATCGCCACAAACTTCAGTTCAATGTTTGACCTTCTGCTTTGCAGTACACCTCAAACGTGGGCCGGATGTTGCCTTGAGCTCACCGCAGTCAGCAGCTATCGAATGTTTCTTGGCCCGTTTGGATAGGCCTGCAAGCCTACACCCCCCATTGGGTCGGTTAGGCAGGCATCCCAGAATAACAAAAGCAACGGCTCCACGGCAGGCCAACCGGGACCTGGGCTCGAACCCGTGTTCTGTAGCATGTGTGTGCAGTGCAATTCCGGTTTGCTGCTTGGCCGTCACCAATATAACCGTTTTCCCAACCGCCCGCTCCCGTTTCCCAGTTTACCTCCCCGGGGTTCGAACTGTCCGTTGGTTCATATCTCGAACCAAAGCCCGGAGGCAGGGCCGGCCCCATCGCCTCCACGGGAGGCTCCGCCGGACCTGGCCTCCAACCCGAAGAGCACTGTGATGCGTGTGTTCAGTGCATTTCAAGGTATGCTCCTCCCTCATGGTGTGTTTTCTGTTGTCCGTGGGGGAGGGTCAAAATTTAAGTGCAAAACAAAGTGGCCGACGGGAGGGAGTTATATATGGACCGTGTCGCCAAACCCACCAACTATGAGCCCCCCCCAGGGTTCGAACCTACCCTAGGGAACCCAGGGCTGGGCGGTTGTCCACTATAGTGCCACAACGATGTGCCCATTTTCCATGCATTTGTCCTCATACCTTCAGAGTGTCCTGTTAGGGTGTCCGGGACGTTCGGGGCTTCCCGACCATCCTTGGGGTTCGAACCCCCGAATGGAGGACTGACGTTGGGTGTTGTGCTACTGTGCTACTGTGCTATCTCTCTATGTCTGGAGAGGGGGGCATGGGGGGAGTAGGGGACAACTTCTTTCTATTTCTGTATTCTGGACCACTGACTTCTGTGGAGAAGTCCGACTCAGATCCCACCATGGGGGGGCGGGGCTTGCAACATCACTCTTGGTACTTATGGATCGCGCCCAAGTGAAGCGCGGGAGAGGGAAGCTTGGGCGAGACTGGGCCTCCCCCCTTTCCCCAGCTGGGGGGGTGTGACCTAATTAAAAAACAGACAAATGCAAACCAGAGGTAATGCACTCCACAGTCAGGCATAAGTGCATCTTTATTCTCTATGCCAAACCTGGTTGAACCTCAAGACACACTAACCAGCTGGGGGGGGGGGGGGGGTTGGTGCGCCTCTTTTTGTGGTGCTTATTGGCCATGGTCCTCTTTTTGTTAGTGTCACTAACATCAGTGCTGTTATCGGTTCCCTCTGTCCATCCATACGGCTTGCTGTCATCAGAACTCGAAGTATCACACTAGATTAAAAATGTCGCTGTGGCTTCCTGGGATGCCCCCTCTTCCAGCTCCCCGGTGATCGTTTGGTGAGTTGTCTGTGCTGTCCTCCACCCGAATCACAGTGGTTTCCTGCACCGCATATATATATTTTCCGGGGGGGGGGGGGGTTACTTCAGGACACGGTGCTTGTTCATGGGTTGTTTGTGTGTCTTCTGTTTGTCGTGAAAAGGCTGTGCGTGGCAGCGCCCACAGTGTGCTCAAACACATTCCTTCCACTTATAGTTTGTGTGCTGTATCACTTCCCTCTAACCCTGCGTGCCCGGGCACATAGATCCACTTCATTATTCTGCCTAGTCGTTCCATTTCCAATAACAGTTCTTCCCAGATTGAGATATTGCTGATCATCACCCCCCCCCGGGCCGATCCACGACATTTCACGCCATGAGTGGACCTGTCCCTGTGCCCCCGAGATCAAATAGTTCGAGTCCGACAAGATGGCCAGGTTATCCCCCGGTACCCTTTTCAAAACCTGTACCCCCCCCCCCCCCCCCCGAGCTCTGCTACGTTATTGGTTTGCCGGAGGTCCGGCGGTAGCGGCTCCGATGTGCTGATTTTTCCTGTTTGCGTGTCCTCTTGTGAGTAGATTCCAATTCCCCCCGCCCTGTATTTACTTCCCTTCCATAGAGGTTTGGACGAACCATCCAAACCTCCACCCATCCTCTGCCGCCGCCGCAACCTGCTGGCTTGCAAGTTCCGCGGCTGATTGTTTTTTTGCCCTCTTGGAAGGAGAATCCTGGCAGTGCACCGTGACCGTTGGTTCTGTGTCATGTCTTCCCACCTGCATCACCCTGTGTCTCCTGGAGCCCTCCATGGGGGATGGGGCTTGCCACAGTCCCCTTGGGTGCTTCAGACTGTCATGGATGGAGAGTCTTAGTCGCTCGATCCAGTCCCGCCATTTGGTTTGCCCCCCCCCCACCCCTGTACAGAGGTCCACTTTGCAAGCATACCAGCCCATATCGTCAAGATTTTTTGCAGTGTTGCAGCCCCCGCACTCTTTGGCATGCCACCGCAATGCCCAGGGGGCCTCTCGTGCCACCCAAAGGAGCTGACCAAGCGGTTCTGTGAGTGAGTGGAACTCACGGCCAGGCTGGGCCATGTCTTTCACATTCAGGGGACCTGTGCTATGATCATCCAGGTTGTCCACTGATCCCAGGGACTTGGTGGGGCCCCAAGATTTATTTAACAAGCCAAAAATCACAGGGTAAAATTTGCATTCCGAGAGAGCATGCCTTATACTTTCTTTTTTTCCACAGAGGGGGGCAGTTGGTGCCTGTGAGTGTAAAAATGCGGTCATGGACCATGAGTTTATGCCACAGCGCCCGCTGCACAAATTCTTTGGTTGTCGGGTGGAATTTTGCTCTGACCCATTCCTCCCAAACCCAGTTTGGTTGTTGTTCTGGTGTGTCCGGATCCGGACTGGCAAATCGTAGGAAAAATCCTTTTCCCCAACACAAGGCCCATGTGTCTGGCAGGTCAAAGATTTCCTGCAACTTAGCCGTGTTTAGGATTCGGTGTGCCGCACTGTAGACAGGCTTCCAAGTTCGAGGAAGCGTGCGGTGGTTTCGTGGGTGATGCTCTCCGTAGAATGCTCCCCATGTCCTGACTCCTTGACTTATGAGGGCCATGAGCAACGGATACAGAGCTCGTGACACACCCCTGTGACACAGGCATATGGTCATCGCCCGCATTCTCAGTTCATTGTATTGTCTCGCTGCACTGCAGGTTGACTTATGACGGGGGGGGCAATAGTACGTGCGTCTGTGTTCATTTCCGAAGAAAACATTGTGCCATATCGGCGGTTCACTTACGTTCGCTGGGGGCTTGACAAGCGGTGCCTGTCTGCGTAACAATGAGAATGCTTTGGCCGCCCAAGCAATGAATGAGAGGGAGGCAGTTCTTACCATACCGAGTTGTATAAAGGGGGGGGGGGGCAATGGAACAAAGGAAACACAGAAAGACACATTGAGAAGGCCTAAGTGATATTGATCATAGTGGGTGGTCACATTGGGTGCTTTAGGAAAGGATCTAAGGGGCTTGTGCAAAAATTGCTCCATTGTATCTGAGCCTCGAAGGCACACAAAAAAATTTGCAATTTTCAACACCATTTGCTGTGATCTTGTGACCACTCCAATGGGGGAATCCTTGCACTGCGCGCTACTTTTGGAATGGATTCCCCTGAGAAGAGCCCCCATACCGATCCCTTCCAAACACACTCAAAATTAGGCCACACCAGCTACCCTAGCTCAAGACGGTTGTGTACTACCTTCCCTTCCCATAATAGGCCATGAAATAATGTCCCTTGGATCTTTGATGCCCTTTAGGATGCCAAACAAGAACATTCGCCAATGCCACGGGGGACAAAGGAAAGTCTTTCTACCCATCGAATCTCAGCAACAACACAATTCAAGTAAGACTGTACACGATGCACATTTGCCCACCATGCATCCTCAGATTCTCGAGCTGCTCTTTTGTCTAATGGTTGATCTTCATTTGCACGCTTGTCATCTGCATGTTGATCTTGATCTTGACAGTTGCATCTCACGCACGATGTGAATCAATAGAGGCTGATGTGGAGTGCCCACATTGAGGGCTGCCATAGTGGGAAGAAATCAACCTAGAAAGTAGAACATGTGGCGAGTGAAAATAGGTGAAAATTAAAAAAAAATAAATTGGGTGAAAACCCAAAAATGCCATATCCAATGCAAAAGAAGCAAAATACATGTTAATAAGAATGATGCCCCTAGTACCACAAAGTGCGGGTTTCTAGTACGGCGAGATGCCCAAATCGTCGCACTGCGTGCACACTGTGCTTAAGTCTCCCCCCAATGATCAAATATCACATGTCAAGCATGTTTTACACCCTCTTTATGCATTTTGACCTCTATTTGGCCACTGGGTACTGAGGGTGGTGGTGGGGGGGGGGATAAGGAGATTGACTACCTACCAATTGACCACATACAACCAAAAGAGGCTACCTGGATTCAACGAATGCCCATCTTTGTGGGATCTTGGGAGGACCAATTCTCTGCTAGGTGGACTTGCCAAAACAAAAGAATATGCACACAAACTTGGGGTGTCTGACCCCGCCCAATCCCCCATTGCAGACAATGGCCTGAAAACCCCCTCGTCATGCATTGCAAGTGCGCACACATCTGCGCCAATGTGCCTACGTACCTGTGTATGTGCAAGCAGTTGCAGCAACCCCAGCAGCCACAGCAGTCCACTTGAGGTATTGACTGTGATGGAAGCAAACGTTGGATGTGAGGGGAGAAGAAAATACGCATTCAAGTTCATCCTTGCGTTCTCCTACAGCAATGAAGCAGGGCCTTATCGCTCTTGCTCCAGACCCATGTGCATCCACTGCTCCCACCTCTGGCCCCTCTGAGGCAAATACCAATGTAGAACAGAGGGTGTACATGCGATGCACCATAGAGGATGTACATGTCATTTGCTGTGCATGCCATCTGGGAGCAAGTGGACCACTGCCATCCTTCGCACCGTGAATGGGAGGGGCCACAGCTATTTCTTGCTACTTGACATGACTTGCACTGGGATACCGTGTTGCCAGACATCTGTGCTGCCCTTTTTGCGTGGAACTGAGCTGCAGAAGGGTTTCTCTTTTAAAGGGGGGGGGGGGACAATGTTAAGCACCAGAAGCGCACGCCGCTTGCAATTTGCCGCCAAATGTTGGTTGTCAAAGTGTCATCAGCTATACAATTGATAGGCAGGGCTGGTGGTTGCGGAGATTGGCAGTGTGGCATTGCTTAGTCTCATGGTGTTTCATGGAATGCCCCTTCAAATGCCATGCCTATAATCCAGCAATAGGGCAGAAAAGGACCTGCTTCACTTCTTCAACCTTTGCAGGCAGAGGCTAACAACGGTGGTTGTGAGGCAACTGACGGCAGCTACGGGTGCACCCACTCGACGTGTGTTTACTTCAAGCCTTACTACATAATTTGCAGAAACGCCGGATATCAATTTAAAACAAACCCCACTGAACTAGTGCTCCGGACTTGCTTGCACCTGGGGTGGTCCCTTTATGGAGGGCTTGACTGCGCTCACTGATCTCCCTTGCAGCCTGTGGTGTGCCAGTATCCACCAATCTTGGGTCTACCTGGTGGAGCACCAGGCCCGGCGAGGGGGCGAGGGTGAGGTTACCACCGATACAAGTCAATCCCTTCAGCCTTGGGCCGCTGTACTGTTGGGCCTTCAGGATCCTTACATAGTCCGTGTACTGCCGTCTTCGGCTAGTGTAGAGTCACCAAATGCGTACCTGGTGTCCTGTGCCTCAGGCTCCTGAAAGAAGTCAAATGCGAAGTTTGGACTGTTGGAATACGAGGCTGACGGGTCTGCAACCACAGCAGCTGTGGAGGAGATATCACTTGTGCTGGTTGCACCAAGACTGCTGGAGCCCAGAAGAGTGGGCAATGCAGGAGCAGGGCAGGGCTGAGCAAGAGAAGACATCTTCTGAAAGGAGAGGAGATCATGTCACAAGTTTGGAGCGCTGGGAGTGGGGAGGTAATGGGTGGTTGCAGTGGGCATCCGTGACAGGGTGCATGGGCGTGCACATGGGCGTGCATGCAGGTGAGGGTGGGATAGAGTGGGCATGCAAGCAAGGGCTGCATGCGGAGCTCCCTATTGATCAATGTGTGGACGAAGAGGTGGCTTGGGATCAATGCACCACGCCATGGACAAATACCACACCCCAAAGCATCCTCAATTTGCTTGTTAATCTTGTTGCACAAAATGATTGCTTTCCCTACATAGAATAGTTCTTTTTTGAAATACTTTTGTCAATATTTGTGATGATCAATCACAGGACCCAGAGAGAGCCCTTGGCTGTCACCTGCGCCAAATTCTTTCTCGTCCCTAGGGGTGATGACATCAACAAAAGCGGCTTGCTAAGTGTCCGCACATATGCATGTAGAAAAGCTCGCTACATCCTAAACATGCACCAAAATTATCATAAACCATCAATTAAAAGCATTGCATTCAGGGGGCGAACAAGCATGCCCCAGCGTTGCCATCTTTGGGGGCTTGCCAAAAAGGAAGGAAATGTAGTACCCCATCTTAAGGATCCACCACCGGCCAAACTTTTGAAATTTGCGCAACCGTCATTTTTGCGCACGAGCCTTGTCATTAAATAATTTTTTTTTGCGGTTCCTATCACATTTGCGCACCCAAAAACTGGAAAAATGGCACTAGAGCGAAGGAAATTAATTTTTTTGCGATTGTTTTGGCTTTTGCGTACATGGCTGTTCAACACTGGTTTATTATGATGGCCATTGTCACTGGGTTCGCATTGCAGTCCATTACTACATATGCACACTGAGGTTGATCACGTGGACTCTAGGATTGCAGTCCATTCCTACACAGGCACACAAATGTGAATCAGTTGGACTCTGGGATTGCAGTCCAGTGCCCTAGATCTCAGTCCCAGGCCCCAAACACCTTCCTTTTGGTTGCTCTGTAGTTGCAGTCATGCGGAAAGCCAAAATATGTGTGAATTTTGAGGAAAAAAAAATTCATCCCCCAGTCTGTACATGGTCCTGGAGCAGTAGTTTATCAGATGTAGTCAGTACTCTAGTGGTATATGCCCAGTGTGACAAACCAATTGGCGGTGGTTCAATTCCCATCCAGACACTTTTTGTCACCTGTCTTGCAGTAGTCAATCTAATAGGAAATTGGTTTTTTCCATTCACCAACAAAACCCTGCCACAAGAAGACAAATGCACACAGGTCTCCCATTGATACATTGCTGGCCTCCAATATTCTAATCCACTTTTTATCATCTGTCCTGCATGTCTTGTAAAGACGCGTCTTTCTGTAGGCAGTAAAACCCACTTCATGGTAATCTGAAAAACCAATATGGGACATGAGGTCTACGTGGGGTTTCACGCTTGCAATACCACACGTCGCCAATTGTATAAATGACATTGCGGTGCCGTTGCGGTGCACTTTCACTATCTCACCAGCCACCTTGTCCCCAGTTGCACTTGCACGGGTCAGGGTAATGGCCATCACGTCCGCATGACGTTCTTCCATCGTGGCCAAGACCACGCAACGGATCTCAACGGTAGAGAACTCCAGCTGATAGTCGACATGGGCTTGAATACATTGCACAATGTCCGAGGCAGCGTGGCGGACATTTCCGCGAATTGTTATGGTTGTCTTGTACACCCTACTGCGCTCTACCGGCCATTTGACAAAAGTAGCGGATATGGAACTTGCTGAGGCTACAATGTGGCAAGGAACAAAGTGGTGAGAAAGGAGACGGTGGAAGGAAATCATATTAAGGAGCAATAGTCCATGGGGCTTCTACCCATTCCAGCTCCCAGACTCACCCAAGGGGCAAGTCGCGCGGGTTTCTGGAGAGCTGCCGCCCTGTATGACAAGAGGCTCCTCCCTCCGTCCTTTAAGTCACCTCACGTGAGGCCCGTCCATGCTTCATGAGCCCATCCGCGCTGTTGGAAGACAGAGTTCCCTCCTGCATGCTGTACAGCATGGCGGAGTGTCGTGCATGGGGATCACGAACCCACCCCTGGCCCTGTCGGGCCATGCCAGGCAATTCCGTGCAGAGCCGCTGTGCTCCGCGTAGAGAGGGAGAGGTAAAGGGGTTAGGGGGCCACTCCCCCACGGAGGGTGGGGTAGAGTACTGGACTTCGTACTGACCCATGTCCTCATCGCACTCACGATGAGTGCTGCCCGCTCGTGGGGCAGACATCACGCTCTCAAAAAGTGGCCCTTTTGGAAAATAAATGCCTTTGGCTGAAATACCCTCTATGGTTCCGGAAGAAGCCTCAAGACCTCAATTCACACCCACAGGAAGCAATACAAGCCCACAAGAAGCAATGCAATGCGATCACGGAATCCTGGATAAGCGGCGTCCCCAACAGTACGCGTTTCGGCTTAAATTAAGCCCTCATCAGCTGAAAACAAACAAAAATCAATCCGGCAGCCCAAAAAAATAGACAAATCAACAGATTCGCCCTTTGCCTAACATTAAACGCTTGTTCAGGCGCTGGGCCTTGCGCGCGCTCCAGCAGCCCATTGGGTCATGACGCGCGTGCCTTCTCCTGTGGCTATATGTTTTGGCGCTATTTGTTGATTTGTCTATTTTTTTGGGCCTGCCGGATTGATTTTTGTTTGTTTTCAGCCGATGAGGGCTTAATTTAAGCCGAAACGCGTACTGTTGGGGACGCCGCTTATCCAGGATTCCGTGATCGCATTGCATTGCTTCTTGTGGGCTTGTATTGCTTCCTGTGGGTGTGAATTGAGATCTTGAGGCTTCTTCCTGAACCATAGAGGGTATTCCAGCCAAAGGCATTTATTTTCCAAAAGCTCAACTATAGGCCCCATTGTGCATGTCCTAAGGGTGGTACACCACTCAGCGCTACCTCTTCGTTGGTCCAGCGTGGTGCATGGTTTGAAATACAAACTACCTTTCATTCCCGGCCTCAAGCTCTTTGCTATTCTTCGCCCTTTGCCTAACATTAAACGCTTGTTCAGGCGCTGGGCCTTGCGCGCGCTCCAGCAGCCCATTGGGTCATGACGCGCGTGCCTTCTCCTGTGGCTATATGTTTTGGCGCTATTTGTTGATTTGTCTATTTTTTTGGGCCTGCCGGATTGATTTTTGTTTGTTTTCAGCTGATGAGGGCTTAATTTAAGCCGAAACGCGTACTGTTGGGGACGCCGCTTATCCAGGATTCCGTGATCGCATTGCATTGCTTCTTGTGGGCTTGTATTGCTTCCTATGGGTGTGAATTGAGGTCTTGAGGCTTCTTCCTGAACCATAGAGGGTATTTCAGCCAAAGGCATTTATTTTCCAAAAGTTGAGAAAGGAGACGGTGGCACAATCCGTCCTCTTTTCCTCAGCCACATGCAAAGCCATATCCCTCTCACTTTGTGGCCAATTGCGGTACACCTTTTTGACCCTTCCCATGGATGTTTCCACAGCTTTGTCGGCAAGGGACCTCACCAGAGACCAATCAAAGATCTCAACATTCAATGATCCTCAAGGACACCCCGGTGGCCTCCTCTGGGGAGCCAATGGTGGTTGGCTTTGTGTTCTATGTCAATGGCTGTCATGATCAATCTTCGACAAAAGTCCTGAATTGCCAACCGGTTATTTTGTGCAGCATACTGCTGCACCGAAGATTCATGGGGAATAGCAGGAAAGAAATGTTGCATGGTGAACATCGTGAAGACGGCACTGTAGGGACAAAATGGACCTTGATTGATGTGACTCCTCTATTGGACTGCGTGTACACAATACAACACATAATTAGTTATTTTGTTTTGCAATTAACTAGATTTTTTGGGTTTGTTTACGATCATTGAGCTGTAATTAATTAAAATTTGGAGGTTTTTCTTATTTTTGCATTGACCAAAGTTTCAATGCACACTGCCCTTAGAAATAATTAGCCTTGAAATATTTAGCGTTTGGCTAGTATTAATGGGTGATTTGTTTGCCCGTTGCAGCTCCTAGTTGATCCCCAAAAATTTTTGGTGTTGTACGCAGTCCTCTTCCGTTGCCCCTATTGGGGATGACACTTGATCCCAGTGTTCCACCAACTCACAAACCGTTGCCCTTGCACCCCTCACCGGTACCGCCAACTTCGTTAAGAGGTGCTGCGGATTCTTCTTGCGCTCCCGTAGTTTTCGCATGAGCCGATATTTTTCGTTCCTGTGTGTTGTGGCTTCTTCTGAGGTTGGTGCCGTCGACGTAATAACCCCCTTAAGCCTGGAGATTGTTTCCATCCCCGTTCTGTCACGTGGTGCCTTTTCATACACCCCGACCAATGAGCAGTACGTCGTTTGGGAATGCCGGGCCTCCAACCCTAGTGAAGAGAGAAAGGCACAGGTTGCCGGGGGGACCTCTTCCCTTGTTGAATCCCGCAGCAACCTCAGCGACGTGAGTTCGATCGATTTTTTCTTGGGTGTGCAATCCTTCTTGAATTCTATGGCTGCCGACTTGATACAGGACAATGCACCTTCCCACCACTGCGCCCGTGGACTCAATTTTTCGCAGGCCCTGCTCTAAGTCTTCTGTGGCCACCTGATCACGGAGGATTTCCTCTGAATAATAGAACCGGGATTGCAGGCCCTCATTGTCAAAGGCTGGTGGCTCAAAGTCCACCTGTAAAGCTTTGTGGTCCGATGCGCCCAGAAACTTTGGGTACGCTCCCGCTGCCAGTTTAGTGAGCTGCCGTGTCGCATGAACCTGGTCCATCCAGTTGTCAACGACAACTAGGCAATGCATGTCTACCCATACATCCTGCAGCCCTGCTTTTGCGATTTCTTGCAGCTCTTGTTGTGTTGCTGCCAAAGCCGAGTCATGCTCAAATTCTGGTGGCTTGGCGGCATCTCTGTGCTGGACAATCAAACTGGTCCGCAATTGGACAGCTCTCTCCACTGCTTTTGACGCTTTGCGTGTTTGTCGTGGAAGTGCACTACCGCCAGTGTAATCTCCAGGGGCCCGCACTTGAACATCGCCCGTAAGGCACAAGGTGACAACAGCTGCATGGTTTGCAACTCCCACCGTGATGACTTCCATGCCACCACAACACCCCCTCTGCTTTCCGGATGTAGCGGCGCATCAAAATTGTACCCATACTTTGCAAAATATCCCGAGCATGTCACCTATCGTCTGGCACTTTGAGATGTGGCTCTTGTATGGCAAAGAAGACATCCAGTGCACAGATGAACGAGCATAGGGCCGTCATGCGGAGCTGCTTCCGTTTGTGTACCGTCACCTTTGTTCGTAACCCGTTCACATTTTGAGACAGAACTCGGAGGGTTCTGCTCAGAGGGACGCATGGCGAACTCCTCGCTGCTGGGCGGGGCAACCATCCTTCACATCACGTTTCCTTTTGAAGGAGCGGATTACCTTGTCTACTTGTTCATCAACCTCCATGGCCTTGGCCATTGCTCCCGCCGTGATCAACCCTTGGCGGTGTCGTCGTGCATCTACTTCAGTGACGGGGCGCCTGGTAATTCATTGCTTCCTGGCTTCATAGTCCTCTTCCGAGATCATGAAAATTGGAGGCATGCCTGTATCGGAGAGATACGCCTTACCCACACTCTCCCGTGTGATTCTCCACGTAGCTTCTCCACATAGCTGTGCGCATTTCGGCTACACTACAGCGCACCCTGTTAACCATCCCCCTAGTGTGGATATAGAGGGGCCAAGTGCTTGCTCGAAGTTTGAGAGATACCACCATGGCGCAACATCCAACATATACACCGTACCCACTGTCTCCTTTTGTAATGTGGATGGAATCATGGGCTTGTTGATGGAATCATTGTCAAGGAACTCCCCTGTTTTCATGTCCTTGAAACCCGCTCGTATGGCATTGACCACCTCTCGGTTCTGTTCCTTCAACATGGAGGTCCCCGTTCTGTGTCAGACCAACCGGAAGTTTACAGGGCCAATCACTTATATGTTGATCGGGGACTTTAGGCCCAAGATTCCCGGTACCGTCCAGAACATTGCAAGAACTACCGCATACAGCACAGGTGGCCATTTTTCTTTAAAGGCCGTTTTGATCCAAACCTCATACACAGCCGGCATACTGGCAACCTGCACACCTCGGTACCAGGAGATGGGCTGTATTTGGAACCTCGGTTTTGAGCCAAACTGTGAGACCACCGCATTGACTTGGTCCTCTTTCCGTTCTACAAAGAACAATTTGGAATTTTTCGGATCGGTTCCCGGAAAGAGGTGCACATCGTCAGAGTTGAGCCCAATCGAAGCAAGCATACCGTTGATGAGATCCGTACGAACCTGAAGTGTGTACCTCCCGTTGTCGGTGCCTGCCCCCTCTTTGTATGTCGGCATTGTGCCGTCTTCGGGCCTTGGTGTCTAATAGGCCGTCCTTGACTTTCCCTATCTGTTTGAAGAGTCCCTCAACCTTCTCCCTGTGGTGTGCGTTCTTGTCCGGGTGTACCTTGACACTGTTTGTATGCTTACTTGATTTCCTCCGCTATGGCCCCTAGGTATCGCACTCCTAGCACCTGGCACCAACTCCCTGGCAGCATGTCCAGCATGTCTGCAATGAGCTCCTTTCCTTCCATGTACGGGACCAATAGTTGTTGGGACTCAACCGGCTGCCGTGTGTGATGGGGCTGTGGCTGGGGGACCTTGTTTGTCATTGGTGGTCCCATCCGCACGACATTGGTTCTCTGTACGCGGATTTCCCGTCCCTGTGTTTTCTGGTCCCTGTGTTACGTGCACCTGCACTCTGGACCCGTCATGCCCCACTACCACGGCCTCACAAGAGTTGGATTCCTTCTGCCGCAGTCCTTGCAGACGTACCGACGTATTGTCGTCCTTGTCATTATGCGCCCTGAGTTGTATACAACCGCTTCTGCTGCCTGCTGTCACTGGCACCGCGACGGCGTCCACCTGCAGTGCCCTCCCCGACACCCTGTCACGTGTTTGTTCTCTTGACGCCCCCTAGTCAGGGTTGGGTCCCGGTGCTTAGGGGGCGCCCTTGCACTGTGCACGCACTGTGTGCTACTTTTTAGATCAAGTTCCCCGTGAAGAGTCCCCAAGAACACCCCTTCCAAACGCCCTTATGGGGATCAATGGTCGGTTCTGATAGACTGAATGTCCCCGCCATAGACAATTCCAGCCATTAGTCCAGCAGTACTGCGAAATCCAATCAATGCACGTGTCCCCTTCTTGGTTGGGGTGCTCCACTATGTAAAATACAGCGAGGCGTTGCGGTTAGCTCCGTGGGTCACTTGTGTGCTTGTCCTTTGCTGCTGTCTCTAGCGAACAACCTGAATCAATATAAGCAGTCGTCCGTAAATGTGGACTGCATACACTGTGTCACATGCGAGCTGACCGGGCTGCAAAGCATGGCACTCATTCGGCCTTACCCCGTCTGTCGCTGTTTAGTTTCAAAGAGTGAAGGGAGTAACATACATTAAGACTCAGAAATCAGAATGCGTTGCAGATGCACGTGTGTCACGTGGTTGTGTGCTTATGGGATCGTATTTCTAGTGAGGTGCCCCGTGCTTCAGTGGAAGCACCCTGGATGCCCGCGGCGCTGGCCCCAGGTTCGAACCCCACTGCCCGAGCCGCGGGGGCTCGGGCAAAGGCAAGCAACGGGTGGGGTGGCAGCCACCCATCGGGCGTGGGCGGTGGCGGGGCGCACTGCTGCAGGCGCCTGGGCACATTTTTCTAATTGATGATTGTGAAAGGGGGGAGCTGTAGCAGCTCACTGGGGAGAAAATAGTTAAGGCCAGTGAGAAAAAGTAGAAAGCAACGGGAGGGGCCCCAGTCCCCTGTCGGGCGAGGCCGGTGGGGGGGAGCACTGCTACAGGCCGGGTTCGAACCGGCGATCTACGTGACGACGTCAGACGATGTCAACCACTATACCACTATACTATACAAACGCCCTTATATAACCCCCGCCTCAAGAGCATGTCCCACTGTAGACCCTCCGAGACCCCCTTCAATGGGGGCAGGAGGTGGTCAATCTTCCACGAATGGGGGTGGAAGGATGGACCCGGGGGTGCTGGGTAAGGCCGTCTAGCATAGCCCTGCTGCCGACCGTCTCAGGATGACGGCATGGTGCGTCTTGGCTAGCATGAAGGATCCTTGGCGTTGATCAAGCCCATGACGTCACCTTCGATTATAGTACTTGGACGTGATACACCACTCGGAGAGGATGCTGGAATGTCCCTCGGCCTTGATCATGATTATGAGGTCCGACATCAGCCGTGCCTGTGCGGGGTCCCCATGATGGGGGGAAAACAACATGCATACATCACCTGTGCCTTCTCGAGGTCCCATGGTGGGGAGAAATCAACCTAGGAAAGAGTGGGTGTGGTGGAAATGAGCAAAAAAGGGTGAAAAAACGTGGAAATGGGTGAACCAAGGTGAAAATCCAAAAATACCATATCCCCCTTAGACAAGGCGGTGCTTGCGCACAACACGGGGCACCAAAAGAACGTATGTCCCCGAGAACCTGCCCATACCTCACCCTAAGCACAACGGTCGTAATAGGGCACCAGAAAATAAAATGCAGGCAAATTTTAGCAAGTGCTGGAGGTCCTCACTGCCCATCAGGGTCATTAGGAGGTATGGAATAGAAGGACTTTCCAACCTTGCTCCTCATCTTGAACACTTGCACATGCCTGCCCTTTGGGGCAGGCTTTGGGGCAAACTAGGCTCAGTCATGGCTGAAAATCACACCAAAACTGAAGTTATGCAAATAACTGAAGTTTTGAGGCAGTGTGACAGGATCAGGACGATTGTGTGGGGAGGGTGGGCCAGGACACCACCGAGGGGATGATCCCAGGCAACCCCGTTCTCTGTCTTAGTTGATGTTCTGTGTTCCTGCTGCCAGTCAGCAGCACATTCTGTTTGTTTTTGCTTTCTTCATTCATCTCCTTGACCATGCCGGATGCCAAAAAGCGGCGGATCCTCTTCACCGTAGACTCTGACATGCCCCCAGCGGACACAGTGCCTTATGAACGCTGGAGGCAATGGCGCGATGGTCCGTCTACTTCTGCTGTGGCGTTCCTATCAGCTGAGGAGAGGGGTGTTATTGCTGCCCGTTTTCATGCCCGACTTCTATTGGATGGTCTCGACCTTCCGGGTGTTGATCTGCTTACAAAATGGGCGGCCCCTGATCTTGAGCAACATGAAGCCTTACTCCTGCTCGCTCTCTTCGAAACTGCCACTGACTATTTTTTGGATGTTACCGCTGGAGATTGGACTGAGCGTCCGAGTGAGTCGCCGGCGGCCTCCCAGCATATTGATGCCGCTGCTACGGAGGCTTCGCTGCAGCAGCAAATCGATGAGTGCGAGGCCCGTCTGCAGGAGCTATGTGGGCCCGCGGTGCCCACGCTTGACCACGCTGCCTTGCTGAAACTAATGGACTCCAAGTTACCTTGGGTATGGCAACGTGACGTTACTCAGGCCTTGCTGCGCTTCATTAAGTCTGAGCCGGCTGTCCTGGCGCGTGCGGGACAGACGTTGGCCCGTGACGTATGGCGCGCGCTGTATCGTACGGCGGAGAGTCAGTCCCACGCAAGCCCAGGACGATCCACGGCGGTCCTTGGGACGTTTGTACCGCCTAGTGGCCCACCGGGACCGTGTTTCCGGTGCGGGCTTCATGGTCATTGGGCGCGGGACTGTGCGACTGCTGTCCCGGTGTCGCACTCTTCTTAGCCCCCGCCTGTTCCCAACTTCGCGTCTCAGGCACCGTCTGCTGCCAGCCCCTCTCTGTCTCAGTCTGCCCCATTGCCAGTTCCCACCCCGACTCGACGTGGCGGATTCACGCAGATTGGCTCTATACGGCTTATTCGACCGGAAGAACCTATGATGCGTCGGGACCCCCACCATACCCATGCAGCCGGTGCTCCAAAATGCACTGGAGCTGGCAAGGCTGCCCCCCGCCCGACCCGAGTCCTGCCGCCCCGTCAGGGGCTCAGCCTGCGGCGCCCACTTCCCCTGGATCTGTTCGCTCCCTGTCTACTGGGCCCCATGGCGATCCGGGGCCCCCGTGTGGGTGATGAACGCCCCGCTTCCACACCCCGAACTGCCCCCACCGGTGTGGTGCACCCCAGCGACCAATCAGGGGGCACCGCTGATGAGCTACGCTTCCTCAGCACCAGACTGCTTGACGCTCGGGCTCGAGACCCCTATGCCTCGGATCAGGCCCTTGCCTTGGGGCGTTGGGCACCCAGCACCGTTGATTCTTGGGCAGGGCTGCTCAAAGGTCTCTCTGTCACAGCGACTAAATACCCCGAATTCACCAAAGCCCAGGTGCTGGCACAACACATTCGACTCCTCGCAGCACAGGGCCGCAAGTCAGTTACCATTCGCGGATTACTTAGTGCGGTCCGGCTCTGCGAGAAGATCAAACTCATCCCCCCCACTGTTTCCCCCATCCACTGGGCTATGTCTGCGGGAGCCGACCGTATTTACGAACACCCCGCGCCGTCCCCCGTGTGGGGCACCCCTGCCATGCTGGCCCATATGGCAGCACATGTGGACACCGACCTCGCCTTTGTTACCCTTGGACTCGCAGTTCTATCTGTCTGCCACTTACTGCGCGTCGGCGAGGTTGCCTCCATCACGAAATCCGACCTATGCACTGAGCGACGCCTGTCATTCTACCACTCCAAGGGCGCCAACCGCTGGGTCACTGCGCCCGTGGAATTGGGGTGAGGCTTGGAGGAAGCGTCTTGTCTCCTCACCAGCGATTGCCGGCCGCCCCGACTTCCTGCCCGTTGCCGCAGGTACAGCAATCCTCCAGTCTACCATGCGCGCCCAGCTCTGGGGTACGGGGGCGCATGAAGCCGGCTGGCACTCCTGGCGCCGCATGGGAGCCGCCCTTCTTGCGTGGGCGGGCGCTGCCCTCACCGTCATTGCCGTCTGGGGTCGATGGACATCGACCCGGTACTACAGCAGTCCACCGTTGGCCTGGAACGTCAAATTCCCCATCGACTTGCCGTGGCCGTGTGGAACCCGACGGGTGGAATTACGTCCTCCGGCGGCGTTCCAATTATGGCCGGAAAACCTGCTGGCCCTGGTCCAGGGTACCCTAACGGAATGCCCGCCCGTCGCCATGGACGGGGACGACAGCGATGACGCCCCCCGGCCCCCTGTCCCACGACCCCGCTCCTGGTTATTGGGGGCCACTCGCCCGGTTCGTCGAGTATGCACCCTCCGACAGCCGGCCACCCCAGTCAGCCAGGCGACATGCTTCTGTCGGGGTCAGTGGATCGCAAGACCGGACTTCGTCGACGGTTCCGCGTACCCGTCAAACCCCGGTGCAAACTCCGGGCGCGGCTCAAGCCCGCACAGGCCCCAGTGTCGCCACTCAGCACTTTGCCGGCACCCGAGCACGTGCGGCGCTCCGTTCACGTAGCCCTTCGGGAGCCCACCCGTCCGGAGACTTGCGCTCAGTGCGGCGCCGCTTGGCATCAACATCTTGATGACTTCGCTGCACTTTTTTCTTCTCACAAACGTGTCCCTTTGCCGCACACGCGTGACCTGGTCCACCTCTGGTGGTCGGAGGTCTGCAAATGGGTGTATGATAGACCGGCTTCTTTGCGTCAGACCATTGCGAGAGACGCTAATTTGGCTGAGTCTGTTTTACACCATTTGGCCACTGCGGGCCCGCCTGATTCTGCCTCCTCCCCTATCCTGGGCTCCCGTGACCATGTTTCTATTGATGTTGCCCGTAAGGGCATTGGTCCTGCGGGGTCTGTTCGTGTCCCCAGTGATTTGTGGGATCTCTGGGCAGATCCACAGTTTGCTCTAGCTGGCAGCTCGGCGCCACAGTGCCCGCCTACACATTGCCCTAAGGCGAGAGCTATGCTGCGTGCCCTTTTTCACGACGGGCTCCTTGCCCCGACGGATGAGCCAGCGAATGCCCAGGTGTTTGTAAAATATAAATCGGCGGAAAAGGCAGCCTTGATTGTAAATATGGTCAATTTTAATCGCTCTTGCGCTTCTAAAGCCCGCAGGTTTCGGTTACCCACCTTGGAGGGTCTTGCGGCCTCTCTTAGATCCATTTGCAGTGATGTGTACGCCTGTAAGATTGATTTGCGAAACTGTTATTGGTCTATACATTTGCCGCCTGACATGCTGAACTGTATACGTGTGGCGGCGGCCACTGACAGGTACGCCTTTGTCAGGGTACCATTCGGGTGGCATCAAGCCCCCGGGCTTGTTCAACACCTCATCGCACGCGTTTTGGAGACACTACCCCCATCCTCTGTTCTGATCATCCAGTGTTTGGATGATATTTTGTTTGTCGGACCCCGGGATGATGTGCAGTCCATGGCTCAGTCTGCGGCTCATGTGTTGCAACAACAAGGGTACTTGATCAGTCCTAAAAGTGACTTTACTCCTTCCAAGAACGTCACGTGGATGGGCAAAGCCCTTAATCTTTCCGGGCCCCGGATAGCACCCTCTGTAGCATTTGTGGCTGACGTGGTCAGCCGCTGGCTGACCGTGGCCCTTCGCCCATATCGCTTTAAATCCCTCCAACGACTTTTGGGCAAAATCATTTGGTTGGGGCGACCTGGAGCCTCTGTGGGCGCCTTTCTTGCTGGGCCGCGTCAATGGCTACGTCATGGACCTATGTCTTCACACCGCACCCCCTTCTCTGTGGTCCGATCTTTGCTGGAGGCAATTGCAGCGTCTTTCCGCGGGTGGGAGCCAGCTTTGTCCTCCACCACCCCCCCGATCCGTATTTTTGCTGATGCTGCGCCTGATCCCCAATTTCCAGGTAGATATATGGTGGGGCTCTGGACACGGGCCGGAGCCACCATACATCGTGCCCCTGTCTGGGTGGACAACCAACAGTCCGCCGAGTTATTTGGGCACCCGGCGGCCCTTGATTTAGTTCGCGGTATAGACCAACCTCATGTAGAGTTAATTCTCGATAACATGGGGGCAATTGGGCAACTCGTTTGGGGACGTGCGCGTGCTGATCTTTATCCTCAACAGCGCATACTCCGTAGGTTGGCACATAAAATCCGTTGGATGGGCGCTGTGATTCGCCTCTATTATGTAGAATCTGCTCTCAACCCTGCTGATCCTGTCAGCAGGGCATGTTACTCTTGGTCCCCCCAGTCTGTTATTTTGCAAGCTCATGCCAGAGAACGGTTGTATTATAAGGTCGGCTCCCACGTGTCGTGGGGCCATGTAGCCGACAGGGACCGTGCCCCACATTGATATTCTGTACGGCGCGCTTATTGTTGAGTTCGCCCAGATCTGTGCCCTGATTCTGGCCTGGCGATGTTGTGTTAACAAATTTTTTTACCAAATCTGAGTTGGTTATTCTTGATACTGGCGTGGGATGTGGGTGACAGCTTTTGTGTTATGTGATGGGGCGAGATCACTCTTTTCTTTGGGGGGGGGGGGGGCCTACCGTAACCACAAAACTGAAGTTATGCAAATAACTGAAGTTTTGAGGCAGTGTGACAGGATCAGGACGATTGTGTGGGGAGGGGTGGGCCAGGACACCACCGAGGGGATGATCCCAGGCAACCCCGTTCTCTGTCTTAGTTGATGTTCTGTGTTCCTGCTGCCAGTCAGCAGCACATTCTGCCCGCACGCAGGCACTCTTGCCCCAGCTCTGTACTATTTTGGCGTCGACAAAGTGGCACCAGCTGCCATGGCGCTGAGCCAGCAGCCTGGCTCCATCATGCTCACTCTGAGCAAAGGACAACACCAAATCTGAGTTGGTTATTCTTGATACTGGCGTGGGATGTGGGTGACAGCTTTTGTGTTATGTGATGGGGCGAGATCACTCTTTTCTTTGGGGGGGGGGGCAGCAGCAGGCTGCAGTTCCAAGCATAATGTTGTTATGAGCAGAAGGCCTCATCACAAACATGACACAGCCCCTCTTTCCCTCTACAAGCGGTACACAATCACGTTCCGGTAAGTTTCTGACCAAGAAAAATGTGGTCAGAAAACCCCAGAAAAATGACGGACAGACCGGGTCCAGGTGCTTAGCCAACATCCGACGATGGACGTCACCCCCGGTAACCCACCGGCAGTAAATCAGTGTTCTTTGACTCAGTAAAGCGGCAGAGCCGCGGCCATGATTCGCCCTGGTCCTGGTCCTGGTGCTTAGACAAGGCGGTGCTTGCACAGGTGGGGGGGGGGGGGGGTAGGGAAGGCCGCTCTTCTGTGTCTAACGCTTTGGAGGGTGTGAGGTTTGCAGAAGGGAAAATCTGCTGTCCACTGAAAAAATACATGGGTTCGACGCCTTCCATTCATTGTATATTTTTCTCGTGCCAGCTTCACCCGTAAGTCTGCCAATGTTCGGGATTGTTTCAGGCATCTCCATGGTGCAGTGCGACTGTTGCAAAAAGATGACTGAAGAGGGGGGGGGGGGGTCATATTTAGGAGCGGTAGCCCACGGGCTAGTGGCAAAAAAATGACTCAACAAGCGATGCCAACAGTCGCTGGAACTGCTGTGGGGAAAGCAATGGAGAAGAAATCCAAAAACCCTGAACCACTTATCCTCAGGATTGTCAAGACTGCCAGCGCTATGGGCTCTTGGAGGTTTGCAAGCATCAGCCCTGTCTTCCCATGAGAAGTGACGACTTGCTCTTCTGCATAGACCATGGCCCAACCAGGGGGGGGGGGGAGAAAAAAATTCCTGGTACCGGCATACAGTTTTTTTGTCGGGGGGTACCGCCGGAGGAGGGTGGGGGGGGGGCGAAAAAAAATTCGTGCGAAATTTTCTTCCGCACTCCAAAAACTGAAATTTCCTCAACTCTACCCCACCTCTATGGGTTTGGAAGGTGCGCGCGCACATGCAGATGGGTTGGCTCCCAACTCTCACCCACAGATATCCAGGGAGAGGGCCTGCCACTGACTGAAGATTGAGGATTCAAAATGGATGACATCGGGGGAAATAGAGAAATCTCGCTCCAGATGTGTGATGATTCCCATCGTACTCTGCGGAGATTGTAGCAGTACAGACTATCTCGAACCAATCGAGTTGTACTTACCTATGGCACTCTGGTTAGGTAGGATACAACAATACAGATGCTCCTGGGGTGTTGATGGAAACGCCATGCAAAAGGGTCAAGATTTATGTGCAGGGAGGGTGCACTACGATCGGAGTGACTGCACCAGATCAAACCCCAGAACTACCAACCACTATGCCAAAAGCTGAAATGTTCTCAATGTTGGGGTTGGGTAGGAGTCTTGCTTGGTCACAAAACTCGAATTTCGCAAATGAACCACCATTTGCCAAGCATCGGAGGATGACTGGTCCGCTCCGGGAGGGGGTTCTGAAACGGGTGAACTTACACGCACAGCACACAGTGTGCTCCCTAACTAGCCCTCCCCTGCCCTGAAATATCACTCCTCCTTTTCCACCTACCAAGGCCATGATGTTTCAACAAACGCTTGGATTCAACCAGATTGTTCTGCCAGCTGTCTCCTAACTTGCCTACCACAGGCTGAGGGGTCTGCATTGGGGCCGCAGATTTTGGGGTTGTCGCCCCCAAGGGAATGTGCCTAACAAATTCTTTTGCCTTGCATCTCTCAATTGGAGAATCATTCCTGGAGGACAGCCCCGTGTGGGTGGAAAGAATCATCATTAGGTCCAAACTCTTTGGAAGTCTAGGGTAAGCACAATGTATTTCGCATGCAGCCCTTTGGGGGCGTTTTTGCACAGCGCGCGCACAGCGCGGGCACAGCGCGCGCACAGTGCGCGCACAGCGCCAATTATTACGGTGATTATCCGGGTAACAGCCCCGAAAACCACCCACCTGCGGAATCATGCACAACCCATTCAAATCTCAAAAATTCAAACATCTGATGCTTGCTATGGGTCCCAGGGACCTAAATTCTGCCCCCTATAGCCCGGTCCACTGCAGCAGCCATTCAATGACATCCTTCCAATCTTCTGAACTTACCGAACTCCCGGTGGTGGAGAACGGCCGACTTTTCGCACAGCGCGTGCACAGCGCGCGCACAGCGCACGGTACGCCCCCTTTATTCCCAGGGCACCAGCACACGGTGGCACAGCTCACTTTAGGCAACAGGCAGCACCTATCCACACCACTCGGAACAACATACACCATAGCAACCACCCAGCCAGCCCTCAGCCAGGCTCCGGGTTTGGGTTACTCAAATCAGCAGTCTCCCAGGGACCAATACGTAGCATGGGCCCCATGTGCAGAAGACCCTTGTCCTGGTTGATAGGCATCCACCATGAGGACAGTACCACTCTGGTGGGCACAGAGTTGGGATTGGGAGGAAGAGGGGAGGGGTGAGGGGGTCTGGATGGATGGATGGCATGAGCATTCGGGGGCCACCCCCAACGACAGAAGCGCTGAGGCTCTGGTGGCCCACAATCCCCGCCAGCAAATGCTCTGAAATTTTATGTATGTGCGCTGCCCAAGCAACTTGAGGTGAGAAAGGCATCCCCGTACTTTGTGGGCGACTTGAGACTACATGAGAGACCACAAAAAGCATCTGGCGTTCGACAAATATTGGTTTGCTACCTGTATGGCTCAGTCAGAGTATGGTGCCTCGAGGGATATATGCAAGGTGGACCCCAAATCGCACAACCCTTCCCCTCCTAACAGGGTTGGAGGGGCATGGAGGCACGAGGGTTGCTCTGTATCTGGAGGCGCCCAACTCCTCTGATGAGTTTGAGCAGCAGGGTTAATGGGTCTCTTGCATATGGTGCTGGATCCGTCAAGGTCCCGTGTTGCCCCTTATCCCCCTTACCAACAACGTCTCATATTCCCACTGACCTGCCAGTGGACTCAGGTGCCTCAAGTGTCCTCACTGCAAAGACACCTGCTTGTGCAAGCGGGGGACGGGGGGAGAATTGACGAGTATTCAACAACACTGCATAAAAATTCAAGACAAAAGAAGAATCTTACAGGGATTTCTTTGGCCCGAAGTTTAGCCCCTTGGGCTAGAGCAGGCAAATGGACCCGCGGGGGGGGGGGGATGCGGTGTTTCCCATACATGCAGAGTTGCAGACCTGCGTGGTTTTGATCTCACCTCCTCTGCTGCAAGGTAAACGTGTGAATTTGAGGTCAAAAAATGGGGGTCACTTTTTGGACCCTGCCAAAACCCAAAATGGTGTGCCTGGTTTGGGGGTTGGGCTAGCCAGCTGGAAAAGGTGTGCGAGAGACAGAGAGAGAGAAAGAGAGAGAGAGAGAGAGAGAGAGAGAGAGAGAGAGAGAAAGGATATTTCCATCGCATAAATCCATGATTTTACAAAAAAAATTGAGAGCATGTTACGCAAATGCTCCGCAAACTGGGGGTATGCTGCTCACGCCTGCCCTTGATCAGCCAACCTGTCTTCAAAGTGAGCTTTTATGCAGTTTTATTGATCACTTGGAACTAACATTCAAAAGGCTCGAAAACGGTCCCCATCACCACATGACCATTCCTCATGTATCGAAAATGACGAAACAAGAACGGCTATCAACTGTCATAAGCACTTTTTTTTTTGGTGCTGACCAAGATGAGCTGGCGTAGCCCGCTCACTTCACAGTACTCGAGATGACCTCTCGGAATCAAGGTTCAGAGCTGTCCAGTGCTACGATGATCCCACATTGGCTGTGGTAGCGGATCTATCAACTGTCATACGCACTTTTCCACAAATCAGAGTTCAACCAGAATGGCGTTACTGGTCACCAACAATGTGGCGACAGAGACTTGGATGGTCAAAGTGCAGATACCAGTAGCTAGGGGGTTATGCAAGCTCATTACCTCAATGCTGAAGCGCTGTTTGGCTGTACAAAGGCACTTGATTGAGATGTTTCAGAGTGTGCCAAATGGAGCGACACAGTGCACACACTCTCTCTCCTACACAGCAACTTGCGGTGTCGACCGCGAGAGAAAGGGGACTGACGTGGGTGCAGGAGTATGGCAGTCCGCTGCGACAAAATTGTTTACTTCAACCGACGCGTGTGCTAATTGGGGGTTTGCAATCCCTGCAAGGTGAGATGTGAATGTACACCCTGATCCATTAGATGACTGACCAGGTGCCATGGCCACAGAACATACAATGACCCATAAGTGAGTCATAGTCAGCCGCACATGCATGTGTCATGAGACGGCTTCCAGAATTGTGGTAAGAACATGGTTTGTGGAACAAGCACTCTTGGGCTTTGCGTGACGTGGTTGTCTGAATGAGACAGGCTGTTGGATGCTTGAAGGGGACAGTGGCATTGCAGATGTGTGCCATTCGGTGAAATCCTTAAGAGACGGGGTGATCATCATTTAGTGAGATCATCTGCCCGATGACAGGGAAAGCTTTTGTGTGGTTGCGGGCTTGCCAAGCTACCACTGGTGGCAGTACCCTGTGGTCAGTGACCTGAAATGACCTCCAACAGGCTAATTTGGGAATGCAGCCGTCAATGCATTTTCAGCGTGCATACACCCTGGGACACATGCAGATGCACGCCAGCAGGTGTCATAAGGAGTTATCGGATTGCGTTGGGGCCCTGGGCTCACCGCGGGCAAGAGTGACAGGACGGTGGCATGCACACAACAAAGGCTTTGCTGTGACACGTTGATTGAATGCGCCCAAAAACGACTGCTGCGCTTTTTACATCTCTTGAGTGGTTGGTCATGTCGAGGAGCAGTGGCGGCGTCCTGGTAGAGTTGCTCTGCGGCTTTGGATCTTTGGTTCGGCTGGGTAATGGATGGCGAAATGAGTCAGACACACTCTTACCTCAAGACAAGAAAGAAAGGATTCTGAGGTTTCAAAAAATTGTGGCACTTGGAGCAAAACCAGACGATCCACCAAATGTCCAACACCAGATTGGGCTTATTTGGCAGAGGGTCAGCACTACCAATTTCATCTAAATGATTTCTCACAAACGCAAACGCCCACAAACCTGTCCCTGTACCATCCGCCCAAAATCCAAAGCTCCTGGAATTTGTTGGAAAATGGGGAGGATGTTGGTGAGGATTGTTGAAACTGCTTCCCGTTTATGCCATGCAAATCCTGTTGATATCCCAGGGCATGTTTGAGAAATTGGGGCCAACATTGGCCAGAAAAATTCTTCTAAGCACTCCGCAGAATGTTGGTTGGGAGGTCCCAGGGACATTGCTACCGATATTGGGAGCGTTTTGAGGGCTCACCTCACCTGCACTGAAATACTTCAGTTTAGGAAACACTGCACCTGAACCAAAGGAGTTTGTTCGTGTAGTGAGTTATGGGGGCAGAAAATAGAGCCAGGTGGCATGTATGCAATTCGCTTTACGTGAATGCTTTGTCTTTCATTACTTGGAGGTTCATATCTGTGCCGATTTTGTTCCTTATGCCCATTCACATCGAACCAACAAAAACAACTGATGTGAAACAGATTGAGATGCATATTCGTTTTATGGTCAGAACAAGGAAACTTGCATAGGGTGCCTGGCCGTTTGAGAGCATCTGCAAAATATGTAAGTGACAGTCATTATAACCCCCAACCCTGGGGTATTGTCCACAGTACGCCCAGATTGCTGCTTAATGCGACATTATTGCACTTTAAACACAACCATGCATCTGGTGCCTGCAGCATTAACACATACTCATCTTATCAATTCCATGAACGAAGCTTATCACTCAGTGCACAGCATATCAACCACAGTTCTGCAGGCAACCCCCTGGCAGTGTAGTGTACTATCATCCTCAACCTTGACCCGAATCCCTGCCTTCAACCTTGACCCGAATCCCTGCCTTCCCTGCTCGCACGAACAATACTTATGCAACCAGTTCCCTCTCCTGAGAAAGGCTGGCCCTATGAGTTTACAATTGTGTCAGGGCATCATGTGCCACAACGTAAGGGACCTCAGGGGGCACCAGTTTTGCAAGCTTCCAAGTTTCAGGTGCAGTCAGTGCAAGACTGCAGTGCAAATTGCACCGGCGATGTTGCAACAAACATGTACCTCCACACACAACATGCCATCCTGACAAGGGACACAGACTCCTCACACACCCCACCCCGCCAAAAACTCCCCCCAGTCCGTACACAAGTATTCCGCCTCTCTGAAACAGGCACTCCACATGAAACGAGACACAATCATCAGAAACTTGCAGTGGCCTTCCATTCAACAGGATGGACGAGGGTGTAATCCTTCAGTCGGTGCAGTGGCTGTGCAATGTGCATCCACCCAAAGAGGTGATGGCATGCATGAAAGCAAGCAATGTGTCACCAATGGGCAATCTCAAGGGCTGCCGAGAGCCCTCCCCCTGATCATCAAGCATTTCCCTGCAGGCCATGGTCATACCTGACAGGGTGGTGGCCAGGGGCAAACGATCAGGCGGTGCCACATTGTGCCTCACTGTGGGGTACAGAAGGCTCCAACACACGGCAGAATCACGATCAGAGGGGTAAAATCTGCACAGAGCACCATTGTCTGCAGAAGTCAACAAAGCCCTCGCGGTTTCAGTACTCGTCTTTTTTTGTGGGGGTGGAATAGTATGGGTGCGCGCAAAAGATCATGCGGGGGTCATGCGACCAAGGGGTATAATACAACGACGTTCCACTAAAATCGGGGCCCAACGACACAAAAAAGGCAATGTTTGCAGCTCCCAGGGACTGGGCGCACCATACTCGGACACCAGCACTGCGACCGCGCTGCCGAGACTCCAGTGGTCTTTTTAATGCGCCCAGGACTGAACAGGATGACGAAATGCTTCTACTGGTCACCTCATAGGCTCGATGGTGTTGTAGTGAACAGGGGCCACGTACGTGAGGAATACTTGCCTTGAGCCATTCTTAAAGCCAGCGATCGGGCTGTACTGCAGAAGCCAATTCTCCTCTGTGGAAGTCAACACGTGGATGCGGATGCCAAAAGCCTCGACGGCTGCTCGCAAAGTGATCTCTTCGCCCCAAGTCCCAGGCGTTGCCATCGCCCCCAAAAACTGCTGCCATGCATCATCATCCACGAAGAGGATGCTGTATTCGTCCTCATGTTTGCGGAGGAATGACACAATCTCAGCTCGAACAAAACCATGATGCTCCTGATTCCCAAAGAGCTCATGAGCAAGTGCCCTAAATTGGCAATTTCCATCATCCTTCATCTCCCGCTGCCGCAATGCCAAGTAGCTGCAACGCTTGCGCAGCAGCTCCAAGCCCTCAACAATTGTATCCTCACGAGAAAGCATGCGCTGCCGGGGTGATTCAGCATCTGCTGCTAAAAGGCCCCGGTCGAGTGCACAGCCAGTGTGTTGGTCATCAGATGCAGCTTGATGCACATGCGCACGTTTGTGCCATTGGGAAGCAGATTTCAGCTCCCCTTCAAGCATTTGCTTGCCACAGCGACGTTCCAGGCGCCTTGCCATAATGATGTCATAGGGGCCTCGAGCCAAGAGCACTGGGGGTCCGTGGTATGGTTGGCATGGAGGCATGTCAAAACCAGTTTTCCTGGACTCGTCATTCACCAAAGGTGACACTGGGGTACAACCTGACATTGGACTCGCAGGAGAAGTCGGACTGGTGGGTAACCTGTCGGCAAAACTCCTTGGCCTTTGAATGAGAGTTGAGCTGTACGCCCCACCCCTCGGTGTTGGACTGGTCGGAGTTAAGCTGTAGGTCCCACTCGAGCTTTGGGTCCCTGTTGAGCTGTAGGTCCCGCTTGAGGTGTAGGTCCCGCTTGAGCTTTGGGTTCCACTCGAGCTGAGGGTTGGCACCAAGGTCCCTGGGACTGGGCTGTAGGTCCCACCCCTTGGGGTTGGGGTTGGGCTGAGAGCCCCACTTCTTGGGGTTTGGCTCATGGTCTCACCCATGGTCCTTGGGGTTGGGCTGAGCGCCCCACTTCTTGGGGTTGGGCTCAGTGTCCCACCCCTTGGGGTTGGGGTGAGACCATGAGCCCCACTTCTTGGGGTTGGGCTCATGGTCTCACCCCTTGTCCTTGGGCTGAGCGCCCCACTTCTTGGGGTTGGGCTCATGGTCTCACCCCTTGGGGTTGTGCTCATAGTCCCACCCCTTGGGGTTGGGGTGAGACCATGAGCCCCACTTCTTGGGGTTGGGCTCATGGTCTCACCCCTTGTCCTTGGGGTTGGGCTGAGCGCCCCACTTCTTGGGGTTGGGCTCATGGTCTCACCCCTTGTCCGTGGGGTGGGGCTGAGAGCCCCACTTCTTGGGGTTGGGCTTATGGTCTCAGCCCTTGAGGTTGGGCTGCTGTAACCACCACCTCTTGGGGTTGGGTTCACCGTCTCTCCCCTGAGGGTTGGGCCGTAAGCAATGCTTCTTGGGGTTGGGCTGGCAGTTTCATTCCTTGGGGTTGGGCTTCCAGTCCGGAGTGCGCTGTGCATCAAACCGCTCGAAGGTGGGCTGATACCATCCAATGGGGTTGCACTGGTCCCAGCACTTGGAGCCAGGCTGGAGGAGTCACACCTTGGGATTTGGCTGTGCGCCCCAGTACATGGGGTTCGGCTGGGGGAGTCAGATCTGGGGACTTGGCAGTGTGTCCTGGCACTTGGAGTTTGGCTGTAGGACTCGCTTGAGCTTTGGCTGTGTGTCCCGGCACTTGAGGTTCGGAGCTCGCACCTTGAGATTTGGCTACTTGGGGCCTGGCTGCAGGGCCCGCTTGGGTTAGAGCTTCGGTTGCTGCTCACACTGTTTTTTGGCTTAGTGATAAGCCTGACTCTCGGAGTGGAGCCAGATGTATCCGGGCTTCCAGATGAGGGCACCACATGCGACCTTTTTGCTGGATTCTGCAGTGACAGATTGCGATTGGTCCTTGCACCTGGACTCTGCAGTGACAGATTGCGATTGGTTCTTGCACCTGGACTCTGCAGTGACAGATTGCGATTGGTTCTTGCACCTGGACTCTGCAGTGACAGATTGCGATTGGTCCTTGCACCTGGACTCTGCAATGACAAATTGCGATTGGTCCTTGCAGCTGGGCCACTTGCAGCCTTGGTTGTGCCTTGGCATTGGGCCTTGGAACTTGTCCTGTGTACTGAGCTTTGGGCACCTGTGGAGCGACTGGTACCGCAGCCCATGCCCACTACTGCTGCTGACATAGTGGATTTGGTCTGACCTTGCATGTTGCTGTGTTTTGCTGCATTTGCTGTGCTATCAGCCGCAACAGTACACCTTGAGACGAGTAAGGGCACTGCATCCTGAACTCGGTTGCCCACAGAAGACAGCACACCAGCCAAAGTCTGTTTGTCCCAGGACGGGAACATTTCGTGCAGCTGCATGATGGCGACTTCCTGCTCTGCAGCCATAGCAACAGAGCGCTGAAAAGAAGTAGACAAAGGCTGTGGGTGACCACCCCTCTGCAGCCCCTTTTCCTTTCCCTGTCCTACCACCCCCCTCAGCTACTGCACTCCTCCGCTCCCTCTGCCCTGCGTACTACATCCAAGTCCTCATTCTATATCCCTTTTCCGCTTACCATTTGGAAACGGGTGAGTTGCAATTGAGCCGAAACAGTAGGGTGGAGGGACTCCTTTCTCTTTCTTTCACTTGCCTCATCACAGGTTGTGATGTTTGATGGTTTACATTACATGAACGTCCCGTTGGTTTGATGCAGACAGATGTAAGAATAATCTGTAATGGGATGGAGCGGGAAATGGGCGCACAAACATGGCAGAAAGTGAAGGGGTAAGGTGCACATGATGCAACATGGATCTACAACACATTCGACGCCCCTTCACCCCCACCACAACAACATGACCCTGTTGACCACCACTGTCATCAATATTCTGTTGACACAACACAAAAATGTGTGATGCTTTTCAGAATGACAGGGAACAAGGAAGGAAAACTACCTAGAAGTGGTGGGGGTGCACAACATGTGACATGAATGCATTGGCAGGGAGGGCTATCTGACCAGAGTCTGCCAGGGGAATCTACCACGTGCACACCCTCCTATGAATGCAACGATCGCCCTGAACGACACCCCGGTACGCCCATATCACGTTTTATGCAGATCCAAATTTGTAAAAAATGTGACACACTCCACTCTTGTGGTAGAACGCATCAGCCTCATTAGCCTAAGGCTTGAAGCAGCACAAAGCCTTGATTTTTAGTTGGGGGGGCTGCCCCCCTGGACCCCCTGCCGCCACCCTGCCCTCTCCTCCCCTCCCCTTTAAGTCAGGCAAAACGTATTGTTCCTTGAACAGTATTCAGTGGCATCAAAATGTTTTCCTGCACCTCCAGCACCTACCAAACGGGGTTGGTTTGGCATTGCAGATAGTATCCCCAATTGCCTGTTGACTGTTTATGCAGCATCACCTGATTGACCGTACACCCTGGCTCTGCCAGGACCACGTATTGGTGACCCACGGCTCCTGGTACCTCAGGCACCTCCTGCTCCCACAGGCCTCCAAATCTGCACCAGAAAATTGGAGTGCGGGGGTCTGAGGGAAGGGGCCAATTGTACCCTTCACTTTTAATTTCAGGATTGACCCATTGGAAAGAGAAGAAGCATACAACAATGCGAAAAAAATGTTCATTTTTTGAGCATCCGCATGGAAGCCCTGTTCCAGTTTGTCATGGTAGTGCAACACATGAAATTGCGAGACTGCAACATTTGCTGCATGAATTTCTGTAAATGCATTTGCTGGCATGCATGGGCACTATGGCTCCAATCCCCCTCCCCTCACAGACACACAAACACACACAGACACACACACACACACACTTTGTGACAGTGATTAAGAGAATCAACCCACTGTGGATCGCAGGCAGGCAGGCACTGATCAAAACGACTCGTCAGGCCACAATCACAAAATTGTCATGGAGGCTAGGCACCTTTCTGAAAGTACAGGGACAGGAGACGGTCTGTTCTCATCCAATGCTGATATGGAGTCACTGCAGTGTTCCCGTATGGCTCTACCTTTAGCACCAAGGAGGGGAGGACGATGTGTACCTTGCAGCATTGCGTACATGCTCCTAGTCCGGGCATTTGGAATGGGAGAGAGAGGCGGAGGCACCAAACATGCAGCAGAGGATAGGTCGGACTTGGACCACGCGTAACCGCGCGATCGGACACACACACACACACACACACACACACATGTCCCGGCTGTTTCACCAACACCAAATGTTCATAAAGGGAGGACGTAATCATGACTCACCTGTGATGCCCACCTGTGCCAGATGTTGTGCTGGAAACAGGAGGGGGGGGGGGGGGGGAAGGAACCGCAGGTCGCATGATGTCAGTGAGGACGAAAAACGAACAGCAAAGGCACAGCACTGGTCACTAAAGCAAATCCATGCCGGTTTGGCCATTGCTCCGTCCCAACGCTTCGGATCTTTTGCCCATGTAGCCATCTTGGAGCCTAGGTGCCCTTGCCAAATCCAAGTTTTGAGCCAGAAACTCACCGGTGGCAACCCGGGGCGGTGGCGCCAAGTCGGGAGGTGCCCTCCCAAATCTGCGCAGTTTTGGGCCAAAAACAGCCATTTTTCGCCCAAAATAGCCCCCAAACCCGGGCGAAACGCCCAAACAAAGGAAAACGGTGGCTAGACCCACATGCGGCTTGACTTCACCGTGTCAAAGAGCCCTCTAGTGCCCTTCAACTCCACGATATGTCCGAGAAACCAACACCCCGAAACCAAGCACGTGCCGTATCTTGGGCTATGTGGCTCAAAATCCGATTCCAAGGGCACCTACTCGACCCGCAACCCACCACTTTTTGTGGTTTCCACCCCTCAGAATCGCCCAAACGAACGCCTAGACACCCGTACCAGTGGTCACTTGGTACAGCCGGAGGGCAGCCCGGCCCGCGCACGGCGGGGCCAACGGTGGGTCCACGAGGGTCCCCGGGGCGAAAAAAAATCATTCTTTCCAAAGTTGTTCCCAGACCACTTGGGATGCTCAAACAAGTGTTTTTAGCCCATTTTGAGCCCGTGGTGGCGCGTTTTGGGCCATGGAAAATCCAAAAATGCCTTGAAAATGGGCCGTTTTGGAACTAAAAATGGGTCGAAAATGGGTCAAAAACGCGTTTTTTCCAAAAGTGATCCTAGACCATTTGGGATGCTCCAACAAGTGTTTTTAGCCCATTTTGAGCCCGTGGTGACATGTTTTGGCCCATGGAAAATCGCAAAATGCCTTGGAAATGGGAACCATTTGGGATGCTCAAACAAGTGTTTTGAGCCCATTGGGACGGGTTTTGGCCCATGGAAAATCCCAAAATGCCTTGAAAAGGGGCCGTTTTGGGAGCAAAAATGGGTGAAAAATGGGTCGAAAACACGTTTTTCCAAAAGTGATCGTGGACCATTGGGGGTGCACGAACAAGTGTTTTGAGCCCATTTTGAGCCCGTTTTGATCGAGTTTAGCCCCTTCCGCCACATGTATGCACCAAGTTGTACCCTTTGCACGCACCTTAGAGCCCTATGGTGGAGCCACCTAGAGTTGGGGAGAGGGGTGTAGATAAGAGGATATATATATATATATATATATATCTCTCGGGGACGACGCCGTTCCTGCCAACTTTGTGGGTTTTCGCGGGTTGGCGACCTTGTTGCCTCATTTCTGCCAACTGAGTGTTCCGGAGGTAGGGGTATGTGGGGTATATCCGGAAAGCCCTTGAAAAGGGCTATTTGGAACACCCCAGGTCTGCTTGCTGGACTGACGACATGTCTGAGATTTTCGTCCGTTTCAGACGGTGCATGCGTTGCTTGCTGCCTCTTTTTGTCAACAGGCAGCTGCCATGTCCTCATACAAATTTACACCACGGGCTGTTGCTTCCCCGGACGCACCACAAAAGCCTTTGTCGCGCAAAAGGGCTCGCTCTGGGGGTGCACAGTGGGTGCGGGTGGCTCGACGTTATGTATGGCTGAAATCAGGATACAGTGGCGCAAGGTGGGGTTGATCAAACAACGAAACGTGGACCTAACAACCGATGGCCTGTGGGCCATGCCCCTTAACGAGGGTTGGGTGCCAGTGAAGGCACGGAGGTTGCAAGATTGGCAAAAATTGAAGAAATATGTCCCTGTCCACAAACAGGGGGATGTCTGCCCTAATGGGGTCCCTGCCCTGCCTGAAAAAAGCAATGCTGACAGTGACAGTGATTCTGAATAAAAATGCATAAACGGTGCAGTGCTGTGTTTGTGTGCACCGTCCCATGTGTTGTGCTGCGCTGAAAAATGACAGCCCCTCCCCCCCAAACCCATACATTTCTGAAATGGCGTTTTCTTGCAGATTTCAAAAAGTATACACATACCCCCCCCCCCCCCAGGTGACGACATGTTTGCACGCGGAAGCAAAAGTTGCAGAAACTACCGAAAAGTGCCAAAACCCACAAAGTTGGCAGGTTCTGAATGTCCCCGAGAGATATATATATATATATATATCCTCCAATCTACACCCCTCTCCCATACTCTACGTGGCTCCACTCTAAGGTACGTGCGAAGGGTACAACTTGGTGCATACACGCAGCGGAAGGGACTAAACTCGATCAAAACAAGCTCAAAATGGGCTCAAAACACCTGTTTGTGCACCCCCAACGGTCCAAGATCACTTTTGGAAAAATGCGTTTTTGACCGATTTTTCACCCATTTTTGCTCCCAAAACGGCCCCTTTTTAAGGAATATGGGGTTTCCATTGGCCAAAACCCGTCAAATGGGCTCAAAATGGGCTTAAAAAAAGTTATCCGAGCATCCCCAATGGTCCAAGATCACTTTTGGAAAAACGCTTTTTTGACCCATTTTTGACCCACTTTTGGTCCCAAAACGGCCCCTTTTCAAGGCATTTTGGGATTTCCATGGGCCAAAACACGTCACCACGGGCTCAAAATGGGCTAAAGACACTTGTTTGAGCATCCCAAATGGTCCAGGATCACTTTTGGAAAAACGCGTTTTTGACCCATTTTTGACCCATTTTTTGTCCTAAAACGGCCCATTTTCAAGGCATTTTGGGATTTTGCGTGGCCCAAAACGCGTCACCACGGGCTCAAAACGGCCTAAAAACACCTGCTTGAGCACCCCAAGTGGTCTGGGCACAACTTTGGAAAAAATGATTTTTTTCGCCCCGGGGACCCTGGTGGACGCACCGTTGGCCCCCGCCGTGCGCGGGCCGGGATGCCCTCTGGCTCAACCAAGTGATCACTGGTACGGGTGTCTAGGCGTCCGTTTGGGCGATTATGAGGCTTGGAAACCAGAAAAAGTGGGGGGTTGCGGGTGGACTAGGTGCCATCGGAATCGGATTTTGAGCCACGTAGCCCAAGATACGGCCCGTGCTTGGTTTCGGGGGGTTGGTGCACATTGCGCACATGTGGGGGCTTTTTGGCGCCTTTTTGGGCCGTTTCTCGGACATATCGGGGAGTTGAAGGGCACTAGAGGGCTCTTTGACACGGTGAAGTCAAGCCGCATGTGAAGTGTAGCCACCGTTTCGCTTTGTTTGGTCGTTTTGAGTGGGTTTGGGGGCCGTTTTGGGCCAAAAAAGGCTATTTTGGGGCACAAAATGCGCAGTTTTGGAAGGGCACCTCCCGACTTTGCGCCCCCGCCCCGGGGCGCCAGCGGTGAGTTTTTGGCTCAAAACTTGGATTTGGCAGGGGCACCACCTAGGCTCTAGCATGGCTAGAGTAGAGTAGAGCCCGGAGCGATGAGGCGGAGCAATGGCCAAAACGGAAAGGAGAAGTGCTTGCTTGCTTGCTTGCTTGCTTGCTTGCTTGTTGCTTGCTTGCTTGTTAGCTAGATTTAAGGGGAGAGGGGTGTAGTAATATATATATTACTACACCCCTCTCCCCTTAAATCTAGCTAACAAGCAAGCAACAAGCAAGCAAGCAACAAGCAACAAGCACTTCTCCTCACCGTTTTGGCCATTGCTCCGCCTCATCGCTCCGGGCTCTACTCTACTCTAGCCATCTTGGAGCCCAGGTGGTGCCCTTGCCAAATCCAAGTTTATAGCCAAAAACTCAGCGGCGGCGGCCCGGGGCGGGGGTGCCAAGTCGGGAGGTGCCCTCCCAAATCTGCGCAGTTTTGGGCCAAAAACAGCCATTTTTCGCCCAAAACAGCCCCAAAACCCGGGCGAAACGCCCAAACGAAGGGATACGGTGAGTACACTGCATGTGCGGCTTGACTTCACCGTGTCAAAGAGCTCTCTAGCGCCCTGCAATTCCACGATATGTCCGAGAAACGGCCCAAAAAGGCGCCAAAAAGCCCCAAAAACCTGCGCAATGCGCACCAACACCCCGAAACCAAGCACAGGGCGTATCTTGGGTTACGTGGCTCAAATCCGAATTCCGAGGGCACCTAGTCCACCCGCAAGCCCCCACTTTTTGTGGTTTCCAAGCCTCAGAATCGCCCAAACGAGCCACTCAGACCCCCGTACCAGTGGTCACTTGGTGGAGCCGGAGGGCAGCCCGGCCCGCGCACGGTGGGGGCCAACGGTGGGTCCACCAGGGTCCCCGGGGCGAAAAAAATCATTTTTTCCAAAGTTGTTCCTAGACCACTTGGGATGTTCAGAGAAGTGTTTTTAGGCCGTTTTGAGCCCGTGGTGGTGCGTTATGGGCCACGGAAAATCCCAAAATGCCTTGAAAATGGGCCGTTTTGGGACCAAAAATGGGTCAAAAATGGGTCAAAAACGCGTTTTTCCAAAAGGGATCCTGGACCATTCGGGATGCTCAAACAAGTGGTTTGGACCCATTTTGAGCCCGTGGTGCCGCGTTTTGGCCCACGGAAAATCCCAAAATGCCTTGAAAAGGGGCTGGTTCAACACCAAAAATGGGTCAAAACTGGGTGAAAAACGCAATTTTCCAAAAGTGATCCTAGACCATTTGGGATGCTCAAACAAGTGTTTTTAGCACATTTTGAGCCCGTCCTGACCGAGTTTAGCCCCTTCCACCACATGTATGCACCACTTTGTGCCCTTCGCACGTACCTGGGAGCCGTGTGGTGGAGCCATCTAGAGTTGGGAGAGGGGTGTAGATTAGGGGATATATATATATATATATATATCCTCCAATCTACACCCCTCTCCCCAACTCAAGGTGGCTCCACCATACGGCTGTAAGGTACGTGCGAAAGGCACAACGTGGTGCATACACGTGGTGGAAGGGGCTAAACCCCATCAAAACGGGCTCAAAATGGGCTCAAAACACTTGTTTGAGCATCCCAAAAAGTCTGTGATGACTTTTGGAAAAACACGTTTTTGACCATTTTTGACCCATTTTTGGTCCCCAAACGGCCCACTTTCAAGGCATTTTGTGATTTTCCATGGCCAAAAACGCGCCCCCACGGGCTTAAAATGGGCTACAACCACTTGTTTCAGCATCCCAAATGATCCAGGATCACTTTTGGAAAAATGCGTTTTTCACCCATTTTTGACCCTTTTTTGGTCTCAAAACGACCCATTTTCAAGGCATTTTGGGATTTTCCGTGGCCCAAAACGCGTCACCACGGGCTCAAAATGGCCCAAAAACACCTGCTTGAGCATCCCAAGTGGTCTAGGAACAACTTTGGAAAAAATCATTTTTTTCGCCCCGGGGACCCTGGTGGACCCACCGTTGGCCCTCGCCGGGCGCGGGCCGAGCTGCCCTCCGGCTGCACCAAGTGACCACAGGTACGGGGGTCTAGGCGTGTCGTTGGGCGATTCTGAGGCTTGGAAACCACAAAAAGTGGGGGCTTGCGGGTGGACTAGGTGCCCTCGGAATTGGGATTTGAGCCACGTAGCCCAAGATACGGCCAGTGCTTGGTTTCGGGGTGTTGGTGCGTATTGCGCAGGTTTCGGGGCTTTTTGGCGCCTTTTTGGGCCGTTTCTCGGACATATCGTGGAATTGCAGGGCACTAGAGAGCTCTTTGACACGGTGAAGTCAAGCCGCACGTGCAGTGTACTCACCGTATCCCTTCGTTTGGGCGTTTCGCCCGGGTTTTGGGGCTGTTTTGGGCGAAAAATGGCTGTTTTTGGCCCAAAACTGCGCAGATTTGGGAGGGCACCTCCCGACTTGGCACCCCCGCCCCGGGCCGCCACCGCTGAGTTTTTGGCTATAAACTTGGATTTGGCAAGGGCACCACCTGGGCTCCAAGATGGCTAGAGTAGAGTAGAGCCCGGAGCGATGAGGCGGAGCAATGGCCAAAACGGTGAGGAGAAGTGCTTGTTGCTTGTTGCTTGCTTGCTTGTTGCTTGCTTGTTAGCTAGATTTAAGGGGAGAGGGGTGTAGTAATATATATATATATATATATATATATATATATATATATATATATATATATATATATATATATATATATATATATCCTCCAACCCCCCACTTTTTATGGTTTCCAAGCCTCAGAATCGCCCAACGAGCCACTCAGACCCCCGTACCAGCAGGGGGGGGGGGAAAATGCGGTCGCCGGGATTGGAAAAAAATGCGGAAAAATGCGGAAAAAATGCGGAAAATGCGAGAAAAAATGCGGCATAAAATGCGGTTTTGCTAAAAATGCTATAGGACTCCCAAAACCCCTATGTTTATCAAGACGCATGTTGATCTGTTGACACCATCGCTCCATCAATGTGAAGACTACGGCCCCGGCTCAACATGCAAAGCGTGGTAGGGAAGTCTCACCCTTCTACTGTGGTTTAGGAGGAGGGGCGTTACACCCTCGGCAAGAAGCAGCAGAGCCCCAATACTGCCTCCACCCCATACCCCATTGAAGCAACCGGCTATTCGCCCCTCAATGGATAGCTTAACCGCCCGTAAGAATACAATGGCGGCTGCCGGAAGCCTTCCCAAGCCCACAGGGTGCCCAGTCCAGTGAGCTTGGCGTATCGATGCGTTTCGCGGTTCGTTGCCCCCGACTATTCGCCCCTAGTTGGATAGCTTAACCGCCCGTACAAATACGTTGGCGGCTGTCGGAAGCCTTCCCAAGCCCACAGGGTGCCCAGTCCAGTGAGCTTGGCGTATCGATGCGTTTCGCGGTTCGTTGCCCCCGACTATTCGCCCCTAGTTGGATAGCTTAACCGCCCGTAGGTATACGTTGGCGGCTGTCGGAAGCTACACTATACAAGGCGCCCTTCGACATCCAAGTTGAAGCGCGCCATAAAAGCCAATCGCCTCATCTGATTCAACAACTTGTTTTGCTTCTTGGAGACGTTGCCAGCTTGCGAGAAGAACCTCTCCACTGCCCCACTGCTGGTAGGGATGGTGATCAAGAACAACACCGCCTCCTTGAAAAGGGAGTCTGGCCGACTCTCCCACCATGCAAGAAGTTCATCACCGTTGTTGATGTTCCGGAACTCCGTTCTGCGGTACAAATTCCACTCCTCTTGGGACGCCAGGAACTTCATCCAGCTTCAGCGACTTGTAGGAGGACAAGTTTGTATCCATGTCACTGAGGTTGCGTGGGTTGAGCACACGCAGCTGCTGGAAGAACTCAAGTTGTTCAGCCTCCTTCTCGAAGCGATTCTTCAACGCATTGAGCATCTCCTCCATCACACCAAACAATTTCCGGCGGATACTATCTGCGGACCTGGGCAACTTCTTCAACGCCTCCTCAATCCGCGGATGCAATATCTTCCGCTGCAGAGTATCCTCCCAATGGAACTGGACGTCCTTCATCTTGTCGTACACGAAGCAGGCCACTGGTCCATCGGATTGCGCCAAGTTGATGGCAGCCATGAGCACGGAAGTGTGATCCGTGATGAAAGCCAACCGCACGACACAATTCACTCCTTGCTTCGTGATGCAATCGTGAATCTCATGCATAAGGGACAAATTCTCCTCGTTGCGCTTCGTCTTTCCAGCATCCAGAACCACAAAGTCCTTCCACGCCTCCCAATTTTCACAATACCAATGTACTTCTGCAACCAAGCACGCACAAGGGGGTGATCCAGCTTGTCCAACGGGATGCCGGCACCGGCGAAGGCAAAGACCGTATCATCAGCGGCCTTGTTCTTGTCGTTGCATGACGCCACAACGGATTGTAGGCTGGGCTGCCTCATTGCGGCTTTATGAGGTAGAGCATCTGCCTCTGCCTCTAGGCGGCGCTCGACCCGTGCCTTCTCCCTCTTCTGCATAGTCTCAACGGCCACCTGGTGCTTTTTGGAGTCCAAATGACATTGGACTGTGCTCTTCGTTGTGTGGCTCACGGGGCATCCACACGCATCGCACCATAGTACTTCAATACCAAGATCATTGGTGCGGAGACTCAGGGGATGGCCAGGGAATTGTTCCTTCCGCTTCCCAGGGCCCATGGTGCAATACTTTGCGCCGGCACCACCTCTCCCCTTACCACGTACTTTGCGGCGGGGTGGGCTATTTCCATCATCAGATGTGGGCTCAGAAGGAGGGCAATGGGAGGGCATAGCATGTGACATGTCTAAGGGAAAAGGAGCCATGTAACAAAACAAAAGTGGCGGTGTTGGGAAGGTATGCAAACACTGACTTGACTACAAAACTACCCTTTAGTTGAACTACACAATGCCACTTGAATGTATCCTCTTGAACATTACACTAAGGGACCTGCCCAGAAAATGCGAAAAAAATGCGGAAAATGCGAAAAAATGCGAATCGCATTTTTCCCCCCCCCCTGGTACCAGTGGTCACTTGGTGCAGCCGGAGGGCCGGCCAGCCCACGCACGCACGGTGGGGGCCAACGGTGGGTCCACCAGGGTCCCCGGGGCGAAAAAAATGATTTTTTCCAAAGTTGTTCCTAGACCACTTGGGATGCTCAAACAAGTGTTTTTAGGCCGTTTTGAGCCCGTGGTGGTGCGTTTGGGGCCATGGAAAATCCCAAAATGCCTTGAAAATGGGCCGTTTTGGGACCAAAAATGGGTCAAAAATGGGTCAAAAACGCGTTTTTCCAAAAGTGATCCCGGACCATTTGGGATGCTCAAACAAGTGTTTTTAGCCCGTTTTGAGCCAATTTTGACCGAGTTTAGCCCCTTCCACCACATGTATGCACCACTTTGTGCCCTTCGCACGTACCTTAGAGCCGTGTGGTGGAGCCACCTAGAGTTGGGAGAGGAGTGTAGATTGGAGGATATATATATATATATATATATATATATATATATATATATATATATATATATATATATATATATATATATCCTCCAATCTACACCCCTCTCCCCAACTCTAGGTGGTTCCACCATACGGCTCTAAGATCCGTGCGAAGGGTACAACCTGGTGCATGCACGTGGCGGAAGGGGCTAAACTCGATCAAAACGGGCTCAAAATGGGCTCAAAAAACTTGTTTTTGCACCCCCAATGGTCCAAGATCACTTTTGGAAAAACGCGTTTTTGACCCATTTTTCACCCATTTTTGCTCCCAAAACGACCCATTTTCAAGGCATTTTGGGATTTTCCATGGGCCAAAACGCGTCACCATGGGCTCAAAATGGGCTAAAAACACTTGTTTGAGCATCCCGATGAAGACCACAAAAAATGGGGGGTTGCGGGTGGACTATGTGCCCTCGGAACTCAGTTTTGAGCCACGTAGCCCAAGATACAGCCCATTCTTGGTTTTGAGCTGGTTTGACACAAACAGCGCACATTTAGGCCATTTTTAGCCCCTTTGGGGCCGTTTCTCGGACATATCGTGGAGTTAGAGGGCAACAAAAGGCTCTTTGTCAAGGGGCTATCGAAGCCACGTGGAGTGTAGCAACCGTTTCCCTTCGTTTGTCCGTTTTGACTGGGTTTCGGGGCCTTTTTGGGCCAAAAAAGGCTGTTTTGGGGCACAAAATGCGCAGTTTTGGGAGGGCACCTCCCAACTTGGCGCCCACGCCCCGGGGCGCCGGGGTGAGTTTTTGGCTCAAAACTTGGATTTGGCAAGGCCACCACCTAGGCTCTAGGATGGCGAGAGTGGAGTAGAGCCCGGAGCGATGAGGCCGAGCAATGGCCAAAACGGAAAGGAGAAGTGCTTGTTGCTTGCTTGTTAGCTAGATTTAAGGGGAGAGGGGTGTAGTAATATATACATACATATATATTACTACACCCCTCTCCCCTTAAATCTAGCTAACAAGCAAAAAGCAACAAGCAACAACAACAAGCAACAAGCACTTCTCCTTTCCGTTTTGGCCATTGCTCCGCCTCATCGCTCCGGGCTCTACTCTACACTAGCCATCCTAGAGCCTAGGTGGTGCCCTTACCACATGCAAGTTTTGAGCCAAAAACTCACCGGTGGCGGCCCGGGGCGTGGGCGCCAAGTTGGGAGGTGCCCTCCCAAATCTGCGCAGTTTTGGGCCAAAAACAGCCATTTTTCGTCCAAAATAGCCCCCAAACCCGGGCGAAACGCCCAAACGCCCAAACAAGTTGTTCCGGCAGTGTTCCAATGGCCATTTGCTTGAATGCCCGTTGAAACAAGTTGGTTCCAACAATTTGCCTTTGTTTTTTTAGGCAATCTAACTCGTTGCAGACACCCAACGGGTGGTCTACCACACCCGTGACGACCCGGCCGATGTTTGGCTGGGTAGCGGCCCCTTTGGGTGCATCGCATCATTAGGATTTCACCCACCCCACAAGGTCAGTCGCTGTGGCCCGGCAAAGATATGGTCCGAACGAAAGGGTCGGATCATGAGGAGCGGACATCCTTCTGGTTAGGGACGATGTCCCTTAAAGCAGCCAGCTGCTCGGTAGACCCAGTGAGGGTCATTGTGCGCCGCCGGGTTGTCATGTGCATTTTGCATTGTTGCATGGCACTCGGGCGGCTATATCAACAACCACCTTGTAGAGCAGCTCATCCGGCGCCACGGCCAACAACAAGTCCAAGTCCGGCCATGCAGCAAAGAGATGAGAGGTCTCCTCACCATCCAGGGAGGCATCCTTGCCTAGCCGGCACCCGGTGCGATGGTCATGCACCATGGCCTGGATGGCCGCGCGAGTTACTTGATCACGGGGGGCAAGCTGGTCATTAGCCAACCATTCGATGTTGGCCATTTGTACCACGGCCACGTCCCTGACCAAACCGTATCGCGCACAAAAGCCCTCCGCGTGAAGTGTGAGACGAACATGTGGCGCAACCACCTGAACGCGGTGCGAGACGTCCTTGTGGAGAGGGAGAGGACGCCGTCCGCGCAGCTGCGGCGGGCCTTGGCTACCGTAAAAGAGAACGTGGACACGTGAGTGCGGGTAACCCCCTTTCCCGCATGCTATATGGACCAATAGGGCCTGAAAATTGTGTGGTGTTCCCCCCGGGACCTGTACCGGGGACGTTCCAGCAACTTGTTCCGGCCGTGTTCCGGTCTATAGCATTGAAAAACACCAGAATGTTGCCGGAACACATTTTTGTGTTGTCCTCTCTCTAGGTCGAGGACATTGAGATCAATCCCGGCAACCCGCGGCCGGGCTGCGGCCCACGGACCGTCTATGTCATTGCCTTGCTGAAGCAGCTGCACTTGCAGCCAATTGCTGCACCAGAGGTGCTGACGACCTTGGCCGAACATTTGGCCGGTTGCAGTAGCGTCCTCGAGATGCAATTGGAGGGCTGGGGTAGCATGGACAAAGTCACATTGTCCACTTTAAAGTCCCTACTTGATTCGTCATGCACCAAACATTTGTCAGATTGAGTACCCCCCCCCCTTGTATAAGCTACGCAAAAGTCCCAAATTAATACGGTCCCTACGCCTACTGTAGCTTGGACAAGGCCGTAGAGCCCGAGGTTCAAAAACAGAAGATTGCATGGCGAGCCGGTCCAAGAAAGGGGAATACAATGCATAAATATCCCAAAAATCGGAGCTATGTGGTTCAAGTGGGCAAACACTCACAACAGATGTGTCCATGACCCTATGTAGCTGGCAAATTTGTCACCAAACCCATGTCTTATGTGGCCGCACTACATTTGTACCGAATCAAATTAGGTACCAAACTAATACGGTCCCTACACCTGCTGTAGCTTGGACAAGGGCGTAGCTTATAGGGGGGGGGGGTACATGTTAAGCACGTTCTTTGTCTTCTTCTTCTCGATCCAACTCACGAGCACCACATTCCATGCGCACATGTCCCTCCACTGGGTTGAATTTGCGGCAAGCTTGTTGTACAACCTCATAAGCGGTGTTCCGGTCTTTCTGTTGGTCACTTGAAGGTGCTCCCGTGCTTCGCCCCATTTCTTTGGCTTGCCGGCCAAAGGTGCACTGTTGGTTGTGTTGTGGCCCTCCGACTTATTGCTTGGAGGGGTACTCCGCTCTTCGTCTAGGTCTCTGAACTCGTCGCATGGGAGTCCACGCTGTGCGGTATCTTGGTAGAACGGTCAAACGGTTTCCCCTGCAACTCGTCAATCTAGCCCAACTCGCTACCGCCGGGGCATGTCGCCCATCGTAGGTGCAAAACTGGGGTAGCCCGTGGTTCTTGCAATCTCCTCATTGCCAAGCGGAGAAGTTCCAAGATGGTGGTATTTGTCAAGGGACACCCCATCTGGCGTTGTACATGAGTGCCCCCAAGGCTCAACAACAACTATACATTTATGAAAAATGATAGACAAAGAGATGCAAAGAATGCAGACATCGACAACCACACTGCCTCACACATTGTGCACTGTGTTGCATACACCTAATCTCAACTATTGTAAAACAACTTCGGTGCTCTTACGTGGGGCATATGCACGCGCCGGCAGTAGCAAGCCCAGAAGGATCCATGTTTTCAACACTGTGCTTTTTTCTGCATAGCTGAGATTAAGAGAGGACGCTAGCTTGGGGGAGAGGTATGCCTCTGCTAAGGGGGCAGTGAAGGCCATCGTCACACTGGTGAGCCCCACCAAGACCCCTTGGTATTTGACAATGCAATAGACTTCAAAATGAACATCGCGCATAGTTCCATTGATCACCTCTGACAATGGCCACTAATGTTGGATTATCTGCAGGCTAGAGGGCTATGGGAATGGCGTGATTATGTAAGGTGTGAGGCCTAACACCAATGCCATTCTTGTGACCCAAAACGTGAGTAGCACATCATCGACATAGAGGTAGAGATGTGGGGTATACAGCAGCCTCGAGAAAGCAAACAGATAAAGGATATGCAAAAAGAGATGATAGGGAAGAGGGATCCCCCTGGGCAATGCCGGCCGTGGGGCAGACCACTGCAGACTTGACTACTGACTGACCAACACACATCATGTAGTCACAACGTAGTGCCCTTAGAACAATCTGGACAAACGGCGCAATTGCACGTACTCTAGAACGCTAGGATAAGCGCGTGCAAGAGGGAGGGGAAGATGTTCAAGTAGTGGACACTCGCCATCGCCAGGGCGGGTGAGGAGTGCCATTCACTTCTTCCTCCCCAAATGTGATGCAACATTTGCTGGCCTTTAATGTCCCCAAATTGGGCCAAGGGTGTGATGTGGGGGAAAAAATGTTCAGTCTGAATTACGAGTGTTGTCATAAGGATGTTCTTTTTAATTTGCTGGGCCGCAATGGGTTAAGGTTTGGAGATGCTACATGCACAAGCCGTTTTGGGAATACTGGAGATGATACCATGGAGATAATACCAGTGCCCCACGACATTGAAAACTGCTGCGACGCATAGACCACCTTAATCACCTTGATGCATAACAGGGATGAGAGTATCTTGAATAGTCAAATATATCTGAAACGGAAGGCTGCCACGGCCAAGTGAAGCTGCAACGTCCTTTTGCTCAAAGGCCTCTGCCACAAGCCCCTCAAGAAAGTCATGAAAAAGCAAGGGCATCAGCTGACGTACCTTTTCGGAAATTTTCAGCGACTGGAGATACTAGTCACAATTATCTTTATCGATGGCCCGATTAGCCAAGGAAATTCCAGTCCAATGTGCACAAAGCTCTGCAACCACTTGTTCCGGGTCGACGATGGCCTCCGACCTAGGCCATCTCCTTTTTTCCTTGTAGGTGTACCATACAGCAATCAACTAGTTTCTGTCTGTGCCTACTAGACACTTCACACATGTGTTCATCCGCGACAATCCCTCGGAGCTGCGACAACTGCTCTAGTCCCACCCTATCCTAAGTTTGACGTTCAAAGGAAGTATCAATGGCCATTGCCTCTCTCTTTGCCTGCATCCCATCGCCAGAAATGGCACAAAACACACGCAACAGAGCATTGGCCCATGAAATTGGGACGCGGCATTGGGAGTACTTTTGGATTGCGTGTGGGTAGCCCAAAGATCCCAAGTTGGTGTGCCTTCAGTCTTCATCATGAACAAGGCGTGGGGTTAGGAAGATGGCTGTTGGGGATCCCTATGACTGGGCCTACACCAGAGCTCAGGACAGGAATCGGGGTGGGGTGCTGAGGCACTACCATTTAGGATGGTGATGGGTTCAGTGGAGGCCAGAAGGGCTGGGGTGTCAGGTCATTGGTGACAAAACTGAGGCTGGGTTTCAGGAACACGATGAGGGCTAGGCCAGGATTTGAACCTGGGCGAAGAACAGGTGGGACTACAGGGTGCGATGTAGGCTTGGACTTTGGCTTGGGCTTCGGCTGGGGCAAAGGTTGAGCTACTTTTTCAGATTGCGCCAGGAGGAAAGAACTATGTCTAGTGTATGTCTGCTGCAGCTGACCAGTAACCAGCAGTTGCCTGCCAACCGGCAGCGGAGCAATGCAGGGACAAGGCAGCGACTACGTCGCACATAGAAATCTGCAACTATGGCTGGAACCAGAAGAGAGCCGAGAGCAATGCTGGCCTCCAAAGCACACGAAATGCGGTGTCAAGAATCTAATTTTCTCTGCCTATGAGGACAGTAAGGTGCAGACATGGTTGGCAACCTTCAATTGTGAACCTTGCTCTGCCTCATTACCAAAACCTGATTCAACTGCAAAGCTTCCTGCACAAATCAAAGATGAAGAGTCTTTGTGTCCAGGGGGCAAAGGTTGGCTGGAGGTGGTGATGTTGGCGCACTTTGAAGGACCAGAGCCCCTTGGGACGTTGTGAGGCAATTGGCGCTTGCAACATGCCCTGTCTTCCTGTAGGAATCCACTTGCGAAGGCACATCTGGAAAAAAAATGGACTCCATACTTCCCGGCAAAAACGCACAAGAAATCCAAAAAGACAGTGAGCCCGGGCGTTCAAGCTCAAGGTCAAATACTGGGAGTCTTGGTTTTCAACCACTTAGGTGCTTATGGCATGTCAACACATTTCACCAAGGGTTGGGAGGGAGGGGTTTTGTTGGCCAAACTCATCCAACACCCCCCCACATCAGAGAAGCTCCTCAAGAGGCCACCGGAAAGGCCAACCGGAGCGCCACTTGTGGAGCCTTGAAGCGCCACTCTGTAGGTGCCACTTGTGGAGCTAGGTTGGCGCCACTTGTGGAGGCAAAAGACAAAATTCAAGCACCTTCATAGAAAGCCAAGGCGCCTACGGCTTCGTGGAACCCAAGCAGAATCGTAGATTTGCAGCATTGGTGCCTTCGTTGCAAGCAAGGGGGCCTTCACAAGCTCCTTGGAAAGACCAAACACCGAAGCACCTTGGTAGGAGCTCCTAGGCACCTTTAAACGACCAAAGCACCTTAGTAGAACCTCAGAGGCGCCTTTGAAACACTAAAGCACCCTTATGGAAGGTCATTTCACCAGGCAGCTTCTTGATAGTTCCCCGCTTGACCTCGGAGGACTTATCGAGACTGCCTCCATTGAAATCGAACATGTGATTGCGGTTGACCTGTAAGAACTTGTTGAAAATGCCTCCACGCAGCCTAGTTACGGGGTCAATGGGTCATGAAAAATGCGAAACACCACTCAGCGCCACAACGACCCCTCCTGTGAGATGCGGTAAGCAATCTGCAAGCCGAGAGAGTTGGGGGGAAGGCAAGGTACCGCACCAACTAACTGTCAGCCGGAGGGCCCGTTGGGGAAGAGCGCTTTTTTTCTGGGCAGCGCGGGGGGGGGGGGGGCTAGAAAAGCTGAAAGAGTATGCTGGTTGGCACTTTCGGGTTCACAAACATATTCGTCTTTAGAGAAGGGAGTCCTGCACTTGTGGATCGGTGGGCTGGGTGCCCACCCATTGGGTCGGGCATGGTTGGACGTGAAGAGGGTAGGCCAAAAAGAAACACCTGTGAGAGGTTGGCAGCTTGCTTGGCTACTCCTCACAGCTGCAAGCAACTAAACAAGCTCTGAATAGGCGACTGAAGGCAGTAGAATTTCGATTCCAATGCCAGCTTGACAAAATTGTCTCCGGATGTGAAATGTGAAATGTTGGGAAACGAGAATGGAAAACAATCCGGTGCAAATTAACCAAATATATGCGCCACACTAGTGCTCCCCGAAACGCTCCTAAAACGATCGGCAAAGCAACTCAAAGAGTAGAAGGGAATGTGTTGTTGGCAAGGAAATACCACCACTTATCTTAAGGTGGCACGACTACCAACCTTTACAAGTGACATTTGATCAGGGTGGTCACACTCTAAATATGCTACTTCTTGAGGTGTTGGGGGAGGCTGAAACCTGGGAACGTTGGCCTGGCACTTCCAGTGGAATAAAACCTTACATTAAAATTCATTTTTCCAGATGAGAGTGGGACACTTGTCCCAGTCCTCAAGTGCTGCTTCTGCCCCTTGGCATCTTGAAAAGGGGGGGGGGGGGGTCACAAGGTGGTTAGGCAGCACAGGACCTCCAAAGTCCTAAACCTAGGGAACCCAAACACTTGTTGCGCCTGTTGCCAATAGGGACACTTCAGGGATGGGGGTTGGGGTTCAGGTTAGGGATAGGATTCAGGTCACCGAGATGGCGGAACTAGCAAGGCTTTTTAACCCTCTTTATTGTCTAGGGTGGACTTGCTAGGTTTGGCAAGCAGGCAGCAAGCAGCCAGCCAGCAAGCACACGCAAATGGGCAAAAATTAGAACTTTGTTGTGGTGCTTTGGATTCAGCCAGAATTTTGGTAGATGATACATACCTATGGGTGTGACATACAATCACACAAAGTTTGGGCAAGAAACTCAACAGTGGCGGCTGGAAATGGGGTCGCAAATGGCGGGCCTAGGTTTCAAAATATGTCACAAATGGCCAAAAAATGCCCTTTTGGGGGCAATTGGGGTGCCTAGCATGTCCTTCGGGCCATTTGCATTGGAACCTAGATGATGAACAAACAGCTTTGATCACTGTCCAGTGGGTCTTGCACCCAATCAGCGGGCTCAACTACCTCTTTTTGGGCCCAAAATACCTTGAAAAGCACCCTTTTTGCATACTTTTTCAAGTTCCACCTCTTTCGCTGTGTTTGACAGCCATGGACTGCGTTGGGCACCCTTGTGGTCATACATAATGATGGAGGGGATCAAATGCAAGGTATTTCCATGCTGTCAACACCCTTCAGTGTCGTAATAACACCCCAGCGGTGCACGGGGAGGGTTACGGGGTTCGCCAGTGGGTCCAAAATGGGTCAAAAAATGACTTTTTCCAAACTTGTTCCTGGATCACTCGGGGTGCTCAAACAAGTGGTTTAAGGCTATTTTGAGCCATATTGGACCCATATTAGCCCATGCAAGTTCCCAAAACCCTTGAAACGGGTAATTTTAGGGCTGGCAGTGTGTACAGGGGGGGTCTGGGGGGAATGTAGGGGGGGCTTGTGTCTGAGCGAGTGAGTGAAGTGAGCAAAGAGGGTTTGGGGGAGGGTTACAAGGGGGGGGGGGGTGGCGAGAGTGCTGGGGGGCATGTTTCTCAAAGCAAGCAAAGCGAGGAAGGGTTTCGGGGATGCGCCTGGCCACATTAGCTACTAGAAAATTCCTCTTCCAAAAAAACTGACCATTCTTGACCATCGAGCCCTCGTTGGCCAGAAATGACATGCGAAACCTCTCACCCCAATTAGCGTGGTTCACCAACCTCACGTGACCCATGCAAGCATCTGGTGTCATGGAGTGGCATCCCGAGTCAAGGGGCTCGTGAAAGCAAATGCAGTCCGCATGAACTGGGAAAATGTGACCAGGTCTTTGTCGCTGCGTGTCTCCAGACCAGCAATCCAGGCCTGCAGCTCCAGTGGTGTGGGCATCCCAATACAGCCCCGGCTCCTGCAGTGCCATGCATGCATGCGGTAAACTAGGTGTAGATGCACTGTGCATGCACAGGGCCAAGTTGAAGGTTTCGAAACCCCTCATCAACCCTCTAGAATCCTGAGGGTTGAAGAGGGGTGGGTGCAAAGTGGTTGAGGGGGCAGCAGGGCGTTACTTTCTCCAGCCTTCTATCAGCTTATACAACCATCAATAACATTTGACCACCCCTGACAGTCCTTTCCACCCTCAATGACCCTCTGCACACCACATTCATCTCTAACCCTCAGTGATCCTGAGTACCTGTCTTGTAGTTGCGGGCTGGGGGGGGGGGGGGGGGCGAGGCTGCAAAGGCTTGTTTAAGGGTTGCACACATGCCATACATGCTATGACATACATGGCACAACCCAGGATGGGACGTTTTGTCAATCAGAAAGATTGTCATAGACCAAAGAACAAAGAATGACTGAGGGAGGCGGTGGTTAAGTTTGTGGTCTGTGCGGTGTTCTGCGCAATAGTTGTGTGTGGCTACATGCCTCCCCAAGAAAGAACAAAGGGAACATGGCCACAGCCATCCACCCTCCCCCCAGCACCAGACTACATGCACGTTATGTATGAAGTTTCTAGTCAACGCAGACATTGGCAGACTGAGGCATGGTAGCATTTTTACACGGGCAAAAGAAAAGAAAGCACACTTTTCATTCTCCATGACAGAAAGGGACAATGCCTCGAAGAACTTTTCTTTGCTGATGACCCTTGTCCCTGTGAAGCCATGCAGATTGAATGAGCATCTGCAGAGCGTGCAGGCTGGGAGGGCTAGTGACTGTCAAAAGGAGTGCCATAGGCTGGCATCACATCGTTGAGTGGAACTCTGTTCTGCTGGCAACCATCTTTGTTGGCTGTTACCCTTGAAGCCAGTAACCTTTGTGGTTTGCCACCCATGATTGAGGATGCGTGAGTCCTGGACGTGCACGGGAACCAATGTGGCGGTACCCTTCCAAAAGACCTCGCCGAAAGGCGAATTGGGATGTGAAAAAAAATGGGCCAGTTCCTCAAATCGATGAACTCCAGGAAAGTACGGCAGCCGTTCTATGAGAAGATATGTGCATTGGAAAAACGCCTTGCAGACATCCCAGTGGCCAACCCAGCACCGAAACCTCACCCTAACAAAGCAAGTTCAATGTGGAAGAAATTTGTTTGCATTGATTTAGCAAGGTAAGGTGGTGGATTGCACGTGCTTGGGAGAGTTGACCTTTGCATCTATTGCATGCAACAACAGGCGGTGGCGCAAATGAAAATACTCTCTGTGGCCACCAACGCATGCCATGCGGCCAATATAACAGCATGGTAGTACGCTCCACCTTTGGTACACCAAATGGGCAGAGGGAATTATAGTAACACGAAAAGCCTACAAAACATGCACCCGCTGCAAATAAATGCACAATGCATGTTCATAGATGAGGTTAGTCTTCGTATCGGAGGACTTGGGCTTTGCACCAGGACTGGTGTTCCGCTGACAAGCCTCGCGCAACTCAACTACCTGCTGCTAGGTCAGCTCATTGATGAACTGCTAGTCACACTCCATCTGGCTGGATGCATCTTTGGGGTGCTATCCGGCACCTTGGCTTTCCGTTCAAGCCTCGTTTTTTTTATGGATCCAAAAAAGAGGGCATCACCATCATCGCAAAACGCACTTGCCACATGCACTGCTTGCCTCTCTTATCACATCCATGGCTCAGGTTGGGGACCCCGCCCAGAAAAGGCCAAAGAGCGGGAACCCCCGGGCAATCCTTGGAAGTGTGACTTGCAAAAACTCTATTGCCTTCAGCAAGGCTCCTCAAAGAGGGGAGAGGGACGACCCTTGTTGAGCTGTCGAGGCTGTAAAATTGCATAAGCAGGTTGTGCCCCAGCCCCCTTGGGAGCCCCCCCACCCACCCCAAAAAACCCAAAAAGGGTGAAAAACACATAAAGAGGGGCTAAAACATGCTAGGATATTTAATCATTTTGGATGGTCAGAATATAAAAAAAATCAGATTCAGAAATTTCCATTTTTGGGATGCTGAGGCTGAAAAATTGCATGAGCAGGTTGTGCCCCAGCCCCCTCGGGAGCCCCCCCCCCCCCCCCCCCAACACCCAAATAAGGTGAAAAAAACATAAAGAGGGCATTCGTCTTTTAGCGTCCGATGGTATATGTACAGAGGTCGAGGGGCGGGGAGGTGGGCCGAGTCGAGTTCAGCCGCCCGTGTCCTCCCCTACATGCCCCCCGCCCGTGCCTGCACAGCAGCCACGAGGGACGCGCCAGAGGGAACTCGGTCTCTTCCGTGCTTGCCCTGCCGTGCTGCCGCCACTGCGGCAGTGTGGAGTGCGATGGCAAAGGCGCTGGGCCACTGGGTCAAAAGCCCCCCCCCTCGTGTCTACGGACACGGGGGGCCACGTGGAACATGTCCGCTACGGATCTGGTGGCCATCGGCGGCGGCCGCCTGAGGCCCCGGGGTGGGGATCGCCGCCGCGGCATAGCGCAGCTGCTCAGGGGCGCAAAGATGCGGCTAAAAACATCGCGGAGCGCCGCCGGGGGCTCGGCTACCGACGGCGGGGGTTGCCCCACCAGGTGGGGGGCTGGGGAAGAGGGAGAGTCCCGCGGTGCCGGAAGTGCCCTCGGGCTGGCGGCACGGTGGGCGCTCTCAGGCGCCGGCCTCGTGTCGTCATCGGCGAGGGGGGGGGGGGGGAACAGGTCAGCACCCCCCCCTCCCGGCTGTGCTGATCCTACACTCGCGGCCCTCACGTCGTCAATGGGGAGGTCAGGCTTGGGCCGCTTCGGGGGTCTAGGGCTCTCGGGCCCCAGGGCCAGGGGGGGACGGGCCCCCAGCGTCTTGGGCGGTGCCGCGCATTGGCGGGCAACTGGGGGACCCGTGTACGGGAGAGGTTGAGAAGCGGGGCGCGCCCGGCGTAGCCAAGCACACAGCACCGCCACCCCCACGCGTCGATCTTGCGGGACGAGAACTTGGCGGCCCGGCGCAACCCTAGGCGTTGCCGTCGGGCACCGCGGGCCCGCCGCAGGGCCGTTGTGCCCCTCATGGCGTGCGCAGCAACAGCGGACGATGCCCCACCCCAGGCTTTTGCACCGGGGGCACGAGGGTGCCCCGTGCTCCAAGCACATCGCGCCCCGGTGGGCGGCTGCGTTGCGGGACCGCGAGCTGGACGCTCGAGGGCGGCGCCCGTGGGGGCCTCCTGGTGTATGGTAGGAGCGGTGGCCGTCCCTCGGGGGGGCGGGGGTGGTAGTCCATGAGGAAGCGGTCGCCTAGCGATGGCCGTATGCGGGCAGGCGTCTGCAGGCGCCGGACCCATGTGTCCGGGCAATGGGGCACGAGGCGCATAAGCTACAGCATCACCTCGTGGCGAGCTGCGAAGAACGGGCGGGTTGATAGGCCAGCGCACACGGGTCCCCCCAAGGGGAGGAGGGAGCGACATTGCCCCTCGGGGGTCCCGCACAGCAGTGTCCCCGTTGCCAAGTGGCGCTCGACCAGCCCCACAGCTTTGCGCAGGACCTGGGCCCTTTCCCCTAGCGGGAGGCGCATGCCCTGCACACGGCGATCCGGGGAGGCCGGGAGCGCCCTCCCCACAAAAGCCTGGTAATCCAAGCCAAATCCGCCCATGACACTTCCGCCGGCCCCGGCCCCTAGGCCAGCGCTCGGGCCCACCGAACCACGTCTTGGACAAACTCTTGATACCACCGCCAGCCCGGGGAGGGTTGCCGCCGCGTCCCGCAGCCAGGGGCTCCATGTGTCCCGGGCCCGCTCCAACTATGGGCAGTCCCACACGGCGTGGACTTCGTCCTCATGCACCGCCCCGTAGCGGGGGCACGCCGAGTGGGTCTGCATACCGTGGAGGCGACCCGCATCAACGCGCGGCAGGCGGGGCCATCAGCCCCGTCCCTCAGACCCCCGAAGGTGACTGGGCGCCGCACCTCCAGGTGGCGTGAGGCATGGCAGCGGAGGCTACCCCATACCCGGTGCTGGACCTGGCGGAGCGGCTCCTGCACAAGATGCAGCGGGTGTTGCTGCCCCGGAACGTCCTAGCACCACCAGCCCTCGCGAGAGCTCCACCCAAGTGTGGCCGCCGTCTGGAGCGCACGCCCCACGGGGCCCGTCCCGGGTGGGCGGCCGCCCGATTCCCAGATGGCGTGGGTGAAGACCTGCGTGACGCATGGTCGCCAGGCCATCTGAGCTAGCCAGAGCAGGCGTTCGTACCGTATGTGCATCACTGGGGAGACGGGGTGACCCTTGGACAGGACCGAGAAGACAATCTCCTTGGCCGTGCAGACGGTGATCCGGGGAGGCCGGGAGTGCCCGTCCCACAAAGGTCTCGTAGTTCAGGGCCAGCTCCGCCTAGGACACTTCAGCTAGCCCCGGCATCGAAGCCAGTGGCCCTGCCCAACGGACCAAGTCCTGGACAAAATCCTGGGGCCACGTGGCCGGGGCCGAAACGCAAGCGCACAACGCAACCACTTGTATATTCGGGCTATTTTCACCTGCCTCAACGCATAGAAACCCCAAGAACATGCACAGGTGCGGGGTATGGGGTGCCAAAAATGGGCTCCGACAGGGGGGGCTGTCAGCTTCATCCTGTCTGGCTACACCTTAGAGGGCTTGGGAGGCGGGGCGCGCCCGGCCGAGCCAGGAGGATAGCGCCGCCGCCCCAGCGCGCCGGTCCTGGGGCACTAGCACTTGGCGGCCCGGTGCGACCCGAGGCGGGGCCATCGGGCACCGCGGGCCCGCCGCGGAGCCGGCATGCCCCTCGTGTCCGGCACGGCAGCATCGGCTTATGCCCCAACCCAGGCTTTTGCACCTGGGGCACGATGGTGCCCCCTGCTCCAGGAGGAGCGCGCCGCTGCCGCCGCCCGCTCCCGGCCCGCGGCTGCGCTGCGGGGCCGCAAGCGGAACGCTCTTGGGCGGCGCCCGGGGGGGGGGGGGGCTCCTGGCGTATGGCAGGAGCGGCGTCCCCCCCTCCAAGGGGCAAGGGTAGTAGTCCATGAGAAAAAGATTGCCCAGTGGCGGCCCTATACGGGCCGGCGCCCGTAGGTGCCACACCCACCTGTCCCGGCAGTGAGTCACCAGGCGCAGAAGCCGCAGCATCACCTCGTGGCGTGCCGCGAAGAACAGACGGGCTGACAGGCTAGCGCATACGCGGCCCCCCAAGGGGAGGAGCGGGCGACACTGCCCCAGGGGGGCCGGCACAACACTGTGCCTACCACTAGATGGCGCTCGACCAGCCCTGCTACGTTGCGCACGATTTGGGCCCGCTCCCCGAGCGGTAGGCGCGTACCCCACAGACGGTGATCCGGGGAGGCCGGGAGCGCCCGCCCCTCGTAGTCCAGGGCCAGCTCAGCCTAGGACACTTCCGCTGGCCCCGCCATCGAAGCCAGTGCCCCTGCCGAGTGGCCAAGTCCTGGACAAAATCCTGGAGCCACCGCCAGCCCGGCGGGGCACCTGGCCGGAGGCGCGGCTGGTTGCGGACCGCATCCCTTGGGAGGGGGCCGACAAAGTCGTCCAAGGGGAAGGGGTTGCGGGGCCGCGGTCGCGGCTGGTCCGGGAATAGGGAGTCCCCGTGGCTCACCTGGTCCCCGCGGCCTGCGGCCATGCGGGCGGCAAGGACCGCCGGGTACATGCCGCACAGGCGGTATAGGAACTTGTCTGGGAGTCCCCGCTACACCCCTTCGCCAGCCAGAGGGGAAAGAGGCTTGCCCTCCGCAAGTAGGCCGGCCACTGGTCTGATCGCCCAAGCTGGGGGAGGGGCGTCGCCGTGTCTCGCAACCACGGACGCCATGTCTCCTTGGCCTGCTCCCACTGTGGGCAGTCCCACGGGACGTGGACCTCATCCTCGTGCGCCGCCCCGCAGTGGGGGCACATGGAGTTGGTCCGCATGCCATGGCCTGACACTCTTGCTGCCGTCCATTGGGCCTCCGCCATGAGGCCGCGCAGCAGCGACTTTTCCGGCTCCGTGGAGGCGACGCGCACTGCCGCGTGGCAGGCCGCGCACTCTGAACGCCGTGCAGCCCCCCGAAGGTGACTGGGCGCCGCGCCTCCAGCTGGTGCGAGGAGTGGTAGCGGAGGCCGTCCCGTACCCAGTGTTGGACCTGGCGGAGCGGCTCCTACACGAAGTGTAGCGGGTACTCTTGCCCCGTGACGACCCAGCACCACCAGCCCTCGCGTGGGCTCCACCCCAAGTGTGGCCGCCGTCTGGAGCGCGCGCCCCACTGGGCCCGTCCCGGGTGGGCGGCCGCCCGATTCCTAGATGGCCTGGGTGAAGACCTGGGTGACCCCCGGACGGCGGGCCACCCGGGCCAGCCAGAGCAGTCGCTCGTACCGCGTGTGCATCACCGGGGAGACACAATGACCCTTGGACAGGACCAACAAGACAATCTCCTTGGCCTGGGACAGGCGCGTAGCTCCCCACAGGGCTTGCAGGACCGCGGTCTCCAGTCCCCGCTGGTCAGGGTCCGCCATCGTGGCGACGGCCACTCCATGGAGCGCCAGCGGGGTGACCAGCGCGCTGATGGCCCGTTCCCGGGGGTCATAGGTGGAGAGATGGGGGACGCAGCGGAGGGCGCTCCGGCCCGCCTCCAAGCGCCGGGACAACACCGGTCCCGTCGCCCTAGAGCCCCCAAAGGCAACGTCAACGCCAAGTTGGCAGAAGGTGTCCGCCAGCGGGATCGGGACGCCCCGGAGCACATTCGCTGGGGCGCCCTGCTCCCCTTGAACCCAAGAGCAGGACTTGTCCACGCGCACGTCTTGGCCCGTGACCGGCAGGCACTCCTCCGTCGTGGGGACCGTCCCCTGCAGGGAGGCCGCACCCAGGGCCACCACATGGGTGTCGTCCGCATAGCCCGACAACCCCAGCGCGGCGTAGCCCAGACCCGCGTCCTTGAGGGGGAGCGGGGCCCCCACCTCCAGGTCGGCCGCCGCGTCCTCGTCCAGAGTGGGGGGGAGGGCGGCCGTCCGCGCGCACACCTGTCGGCGTACCCTAGATAGGCCCCCCTATTTCCACAAGGATTCTAAATAGCCCCACCCTATAGTCAAAGGAATTCTAAATAAGCCCCCCCTATTTGCAAAGGATTGTGAATAGGACCCCCTTATTTCCAAAAGGATTATAAATAGGCCCCCCGTATTTCCAAAGGGATTCTAAATAGGCGCCCCCTATTTCCAAAGGGATTCTAAATAGTAGGGAGTCCACCTCTGACTTCCACATCGTGGTGAGGACATTCACTAGGATCACCGACAGGGGGCAGCCCTGGAGGATGCCATTGGTGGCTTGCCACCATCGGCGGAGGGCCCCGGCGGAGCTGCTTGTACGTGGCCCTGAGGGCACGGCACGTGCCCGGGTCCATGCCCAGCTCCAATGCCAGGGCCAACACGACCGCCTGGGGGATGAGATCAAAGCACTTGACGTAGTCGATACTCATCCCGCCACTGCCCATCCCCAAAACACAACACAACAACACACATAGCATATTTCATCATGGCAAATGGTCACAATATCAAAAAAAAAAAAGTTTCGCGAAATTTTTTCTTCTTGACCTGTAGAGGGTGGAAAACTGCTTTGGCGGTTTGTGCACACACCAAATGCCATCGAACCACCTACAAACAACAATTTTGAAGCTTTTGGGGGGGCAATGGCTCGGGCTAGATGGGCCCACTAGCCACTACATAGTCCCCATGGGCGCTCAAGTACCCATATTGTCACCAAATGGTCACCCAAACCCATCCTAGGGCATTAGAAGGGTTTCGGAAAAAGTCGAAATGTGAAAAATTCTATTGCCTTCGGGAAGTACACCTCGCAGAGAATCTACCCCAAGCAACACACACCCAAAATAGGGCAAGACTTACACAAATACGGTCTAAGACATGCTTTCCATATCTTGGGTGGTCACTTTAGGTTATCACAATATCAAAAAAATAAGTTTCGGGAACTTCAATTTTTGAGCTGTGTAGGCTGGAAAAAGTGCATCAGCCCCCCCCCCCCCCCCGCACCCAATTCTCAAATAGGGTGAAAAACACATAAATACGGCCCAAACCATGCTTTACACATCTTCAATGGTCATTTTGGGTGATCACAGTATTAAAAAAACTAAGTTTTGAAAACTTAGATTTTTGAGCTCCCGAGGTGAAAAACCGCATAAGCAGGTTGTGTACCAATCCCTTGGGAGACCCCCCTCCTCCGGGCGCCCAATACCCAAGTAAAATGAAAAACACAAGAACATGGCCTAAAACATGCTTTACATACCTTGGATGGTCATTTTGGGTGACCACAATATAAAAAAAGGTTTCAAAAATTTCGATTTTGGAGCTGCATGAGGTGAAAACCTGCATCAGTAGGTTGTGCACGGGCCCATTCACTCATGTACGCCATTACTGGTGGAAACAGTCATTTTCGCGTCTTTGGCACGGGTTGTGACCGGCCCTCAGCAAGGCTATAGGCTGCAAAAAATGTCCTTTCGTATCCGAGTAGGCATATACTGTCACAACATCCCCACTCACACCCCTCGGAGTGGGTAGCACGGGGTCACCGAGGTCGCCAAAACCGCCAACACAGCAAAAACGGCCGAAAAGTGCATAACTTGCACTCGTCCCACTCCGCTCCATACAAACCCCATGGATCCGCGAACCGGAAACACTTTTTTGGCTCCTAAAAAAAAAACACCAAAAGATTCATGATTTTCGACCCAAAAAAAAAAAGCAGTCATTTTTTGACCCCCCCCCAACCTTGCGGACTCCGTCGTCGGCATTCCTGCAGCCACCCTTTCTTAGCCGCAATCAAAAAATGCTGAAGGTCATAAACCGTCGCACTTTGGCAACAGTGGAATCACTTCGAAGAGAGGTTGTTAGATCAAGCGCAGGCGCGAGCGTCGTATACCCCCCTTTTTTTGGGTCGTTCGCGTAGCATACCCCAATGCATGGTTTCTGACGTCTAACCCCTTGTAAAATCATCATTTTAGGACCAAAGATGATTCCCCAATGATTTTTTGGATTTTGACACCTGTAACCTCCCGCACCTGGGTACCCCTTTTTTGGGTGGGAGGGCTGGGGGTGGGGGGGTCAAAACTTCTTTGCGTATTGTGGTTGCTGTGTGTGTATTTGGACCTGGGTACTGAAGAACTTTTTTCTTGTATATGGACCCCCTAACCCATGGCGGGGGTCCCAGGTCCCAACTCCAGGTACCCCCAGTCAGCCACCCCCATATGCGTAGGCTGTTCAGTGACACTTGAAAAATCACCTCGTAGAGGTTGTTAGATCAAAACTAGGGAGGCGTACATAGGGGAATACGCCACATACACCCCCATTTTGGGCCTTTTTCGGCCTAATCCCGTACCCTCCCCCAAGGGGTTGAATTGTTAATTTAACCCCTTGTAAAATCATTATCTTGTCCAATAAACACATCCCCCAATGAGATTTTGGTCCGGACCCCCGCAGACCCCCCCCACTTGAAACCCACTTTTTTGAGGTTTTGAAGGTGGTGAGACCAACTGCACCGTTTCGAGGAACTAATACAGGGCGAGGCGCTCTTTCTTGGAAGCACGCCGTGGCACGGACTGGCTATTGGTATGCCCAACATAGCGACCTTGTGTGATGTTGTCAAAGTGCACAGCTCAGGCCTTGCTGGGTTCATGGCACACCACAACACGAGATGGGTCTTGGAGACCGCATGTTGGTGGCAAAAGCATTTCTCGCGCCCATACTCCATGGCTTCGTTCAGCGTTTCATACTTAATTTCACGGGCACGGGTAGGCTCGGCACTAAGTGGGTCATCCACCACCGAGGAGGTTTCCTCAATCTCCTAGGGGGGTTTGAAGAGTAAACTTGGGCTCCGTCCTCCATACCCTTTTTGAAGCCTTGGCGTTCTAAAACGACACTAATGTCGCGTCTTGGGGCACAGAAGGTTTGCAAAGCACGGTCCAAAGAGGGCTTTGTGCGCACCCAATCCTTGTTTGTACCGGTACATTGGAGAAAATCTTGTCGAGCTAGGGCTCCATTTGTGCCCTTCTGTTTGGTTCCATGTCATCCATAGGTTGTGTCTTGCAATTGATTGCCTGCATATCCCCAACGGGAAAGGGGCCGTGTGGCTTGGCTACATGACCCCTGCTGTTTGGGGGGTCCCCAATGCTTCAAAGCTGGGAGAAAATCAGCAGTAGCCCACAAATGGGCAGAGTGTCTACATGAAACACCTCAGGCGCCGTGGAACACGACCAAAGATGGCCAAAACCTGCGTGAGTGAGCGCTCACAAGCGCGTTTCCCAGCCGGCGCCACACAGTTCTTTTGGCTCAAAACCAAAAACACTTGGGGAAATCATGCTTTTAAACAAGCAGTCATGGAAAGGTAGGTATTGGATAGGTTCAAAACTTTTCGACCCCCCCACAAAAAAAAGAGACCAGGCCATCTGAGGTGTTGGCCAGGCCAACCTTGAAAAGCTTTGATACTTTTCACTGAACAAGCTGGCCGAAACCAAATCAAAAATCCTTCTTCAATTCTGAGGCCAGTTGGGGAGGCCTCCATGGGTGCTCAGCTTTTGGCTTTCGCGGCAGGAAATCAAACATTGCGATCTCTTGGCGCGAGGCACATTTGGTTGATGTGCAGCCGCCGATGCCAGCATTTGAGCCAGAAAAGCATTTGGAACGCACACACATTTGGATGCACACAGGGTCTTGTGGGAGACCATGTAGATATGCACTCGTTTTTTGGGTGGGGGACCATTGGGTCCAGAATCAAACTATCACAATTTTCTGGCTGTAAGCGCTTTTGTTGCTACTTTCTTTAGGTACCACATCCGTCAAATTGCAGGTATACTTCGAGGCACCATGCCAAAAGCAACAGATTTTTTCCGGGTAATTGCTGTGGGGCTGGGTGGAAAGGGCCAAACGGTGGGAAATAGCCCCACGGGGTGCTTGCTTCTTTTTCGCCGTGAAAACCAGAAAATCGCAGTTTCCCACCAGACTTTAGAGATACGCATCTCATCAGCCTGATCTCGGTTGATTTTCCACCATCTATGCCGAGGAACTACCAATTTGCCTTCCAAAGGCTGGGCTGGGGGTTGAGGGCCAGAGGGGGGTGTTCCATGAAAGCTGACAATGCCTGAGAGCGCTCATGGACCCACGCTCTATGCAGCTTCATTCACAGTGCATTGAAGGTATAACGACGCCACATGATCCAGCACCTCATGCTTCGTCAACATTGTTCTCAAAATGCAGTCATACCTTCAACATCCAAACCCTGAAATATCATTTCTGCATGCTCAAAGAATTCCTCATACAGCAAACAGGCATTAACTCCTGCGACAGAGGGACCATCCTGATGATGCAGTTCAATGCAAAACAATCAAGGTAGACTGTTTAAGATATCTTAAGAGTCCTCATGCGCTCTAGCAGTAAAACAAGAAAATGACATAAACATCTATGGCCACAAAATCCGGCACACGGTAAACAAATGAAAATACCACGTACCTGAGATAGTAAAATTAAATGTAAGACAACACCTGACATAGGTTGCTGGCTAGGCTTGGGAAGGACTCGCTAGGCTCACTGAATTCAATTGATTTCGTGTGAAAAAAACACTACGTAGTTGCTTCATTGAAAGCCAATCACTACCAATATGAATTCAGCAACTGGGCAATGATTAATTTTTTGCCATACTAGACACACTACTCGCGTATATATATGCGCCGAAAAAATCAAAAAGCGGAATGGTGGATTGGTACGAAAGTCTCCGAACCTGTTACAGGAATCATCAGCCTCTCCGGTGTCCATGTCAGCCCGAAGTATCACTTTACCGGGTCTTATCGTGGGTGGGCGGGCTGGGATACCACTGGGCTTGTTGGCCCCTGGCCTGGACCCTCGGAGGCCAATTTGGGACAGCATGATTGCAGAAATTTGGTGCAAACGGTTCAAAGTTGACAGAGAACAGGCTTACTGGATGCACATTGCCTCACTCAAGAATCAGCTAATTTTGGGCCCTGGACTGGGAAATAGCAAAAATAGCTTTTTTAGCCACAAACGGCCAAACTGCATTGGTGTGCGTGCTACCTAGCTGCACAGAGTCCGGATTTGGAAAAATGTGCTCTTGCCTTCAGCAAATCCACAGTGCATCACAATAGTCAAACTAGGCCGGAAAATAGTATTGGGTATGCTCACATGCCATGGATGTCAATAAGTGGGCCCAATGGGTGCCGAACCTAGTCCATGCACACTTAGGCTTCATCAGGTGTCACAAAAAAATTGCATGTGCCATGCCAAAGTTTGTGCCAGTAGGCCCAAATTTTTGGTAGTTTATCCGCATATTCAAGCTGGCCAAGTTTTGACCCGTGGTTCGGATGGCCAAATTTTCATCCGGGCCTGGGGAATTTTGGCCACCTCGGTTGCAACACCCAATGCCCATCGCTATTGCTCACTAGATGTAGATACAAGGCAAACCAGCAAACATATGGCACCATGAGCATTCACTGAGGTCAATTTTATTGTATCCTGTGGTGAGCAGGTTCGCAACGACACATATTCAACCAAATACCCATTAGTTAAATCCTTTTGCTTTTGCGTCACGGTTCTGAAATTGGTGGTCCCAAGGGTTGAGGAAGGCACAGTGCAAAATGAAAATTTTTGGCTGGTGAATGGAGCCTCTTGTGCCCTTAACAACACAGGTTGGCGCCTGCCTAGGCCAGGGGAACCACTGAGTCCTGCTTCCTATTTGGGGGCTCTTGGGAGGTCAAGCGCAACGCCATGGGGTATGCAAAGGACTTCCAAGATCCAAGATCGAGTGTTGGGGGACCTTCTCTTGTCTAACCCGGCGCATCTCTTTCTTGGAGAGGGAACAGAGGCCCTATTGAGTCCGACACCAAGCATGCCCAGAGCCCCGTTAGGGGGGAGCTAGGTAAGGGAGGTGTCACCGTCAAAGGTTGGCACCGCCGGGTGGGGCAGCCAAGTAGGTTTGGCGCAAGCCTGTGCGTGCAGCTCAGCAGAGCCCTAAATACATGGGGCAGAGCTGTAGAACGCGAGATCTTCGTCACACACACTGCACACTGTGCATGGGACGTCAGAGAGAGCGTGGCAGAGAGGAGGTTTGTTGTTGGGGCAAGGCCGCGACGATGATTTGCAAGGTCACAACCCCTACTTGTCAGAAGTTCTCGTTGGGGGGGGGGGGGGGTAGGGGGGAGGTGGACCTTTGGTTGTAGCCACGTGTCCTCGTAGGGAGGGGACGGGTTCGAAGGTTCCAGCGCCGGTTCGTCCATCCAGGCGTCATCCCTCCATGAGGGTCGCTACTGCTGCAAAGGGCATGCGGACGTGGCCAGCCTATTGGGTGGAGGCAAGCCTCCAAAACCACCCCGAGTGGCTCGAGATGGTGCACCGTCTGGCTGCACTAGCAGCAGTGGCGGTGTGGTTGACACCACACCTCAAGGCTATATTTGGTACCCTCCCGTTCGCTCGGTGGTGCCGACATGGTGCTTTTTGTGCATAGCACACAAATGTGATGAGATTGCGTGCGTTTTCCTTGGGGTGTTGGGGGACATTTCGGAGGATACTTTCGAGTCTTTGGCCCACGTAGGAACTGCCCCCCGCCCCAACAAGGCGGAGCTATCCCATAAGATTCTCGAGAGGGGGTTGGGCCCCATAGGGAATATTGTTCCCCGGAGGACGTTCGAAGGCGTCTCGTCCCTGAGGATCTTGAGGAAAAATTGCGGGGGGTCCCTAGGTACATGCTAGAAAACCCAATTTCATTGTAGCCTAGAACGACATCATCTGGGCATTCTAGACTAGACCAGATCAATACTGAAGCAAGAAAAGCCGAACCAAGAAGTGCCATTTTGTTTGTTGCCCCGCCGTGCATGCTTGTTATTGCATATGGTGCATTGCTGCATGGCCCCTATCTCACGCTTAGATTGTTTTATTGTTCATCCTTATGAAACGTCCCTCCAATGCCCCTCTTGTGCCATCCTAAAGCGGGGAGGACCCCTCCCTATTGTCCAAGGCACTACGAGACTTGAGTGGGGCTACCAGCCTCAAGGATGACCTGGTGGGCCACTACTTGGCCACATGGGCCCTCTTGTGCCCATTAGCACGGCCGTCCAATACGTGAATGTAGCCACTTCCGCCCACACTACTATATATATGGGTGTTTTTACGGGGGGGGGGGGTCACTTTTTGGGAGGTGGGAGGTTTTTTTTGCCATTTTTTGATTTTCTCATTGACATTGGCGGGTGTACTAGTGAAAACATGGGACCCCCCTAATTTGGACGTAAAAAAAATGAACAATCAAGGTTTTGGGTTGATTTGAAACAGTGGGGGGTTAGGGGGAAGCCTGAAACTGGGGCGCTTTTTGCAAAAATGTGCGTGCTGCTGCCTGTTTGGCCCTTATCAAGGGCAACCCATCCGTGCTACCAACATCGCTCCAACATGTTGTTACTTTATGCAGTTTGATACGCTGAATTCAAATATGTAGGAATTATGGCCCAATGAAACAACATGTTAGAGAAATTGTCCAAATATTGGCCTATGGGCGTTTGCTAGACAAGTATAGTTCCGAGTCAAACCAATGCCACACACAACCTTACGGTGGTAAATTGACAATGTCTCTTACATGTCATTTCCTAGAGCCGCACCACCTTCATCTTTGGATTCAGCACATGAAACTGCACAAAGTGACCACATTTCACTTTTAGATGAAGTGGGAACATGTTGGAGCAATGCCCATGGGAAGTTTTGGAGCATGCCGCACGCACACAGCTTGGCGGCAGAAAAACCCTGTAGACCCTGAAATGCCGAAAAGTTCCGCTCCGGATCTCAAAAATATGCCCCCCCCCCCCCCCAAACCTTTCCGAAACGGCCTTTTCTTGGAGATTTTGAAACGGTAAACATACCCCTCCCTATGGAAGGACATTTTTGAGAAATCGACAAAAAACTAAAAAATCTCCCACTTTGCGTCGGAATGACCCCCCCCCCCCCCCCCGCGCGCGAAAACGCCCATATGTGTGTGTGTGTGTGTGTGTGTGTGTGTGTGTGTGTGTGTGTTTGAGCACATGTTACCGCTATTGTGCTACTCATAGGCTACCATGACACGCGTCACTATGAAGGCCCATGGCACCATTGCCATGCACCGGTCCTTTTGGACACCTTGAGTTAGCAACAGTAGCAGTGTGTTCCAAAATGACCCGACACCATAGCACATTACATGTTCCACAACAATGAAAAGACATGCGCTTTATTGAGCACGAGCAGTGGCGGGATGCTTATGACAAAAAAAAAAGCCCTACGTACACAATGGCTTGATGTGGTTGAAGATTTGGCGAGCTTGACTACGACTAAATGTTAGGATACACTGTGTCTGAGCAAAAGTACGATGAGCTGAAATCTGACTCTCAATTTGGTCAGCCTAGCTTTGACTCAAAATTTGGCTACACTAAGTCGCATTAAAAATTTGGTGAGCCTAACAATGGTCGATGACCAAAAATTCCATTGCATATCGCCAAGACACCTCGAAGAGGGAGGGAGCACAATCAATTCATTAGTTAGTTGGTCACGAAATCATTCAGAAGCCCCCCACACCCAAATAGGCTGAAAACCACATAAAGAGGGTATTGCGCTTTTACTGTCCTTGTGCCTATGTACAAGCGTCCAGGGGCCGGGTGGAAGGGCCGATCTTAGACTTCTGCCCCCCCCCCCCCTCCCTCTGAGGGCACCCCCCGCCTGTAGTGAACGGCGGCAGAGAGGGACGAGCCGGTAAAGAGTATGTCTCTTCCGAACTCTCCCTCCCGTGCCGAGCGCTAGGCGTGGACGTGCCCCCTGGGGACACCAGAGTCACTGCATTAGGCACCCTAGGGGGGCGACTCGTCGATGGGGGCCGCCGCACAGGCCGCCCCATAGAGTGCCCATTGCGCTGTGGCGCTGGCCGGTCAGCGCCGTGCGCCAACCTGGCGCCGCGCACTTTGCGCCACGCTCTGGCGCTATGCACTGTGTGCTGTGATGTGCTGTGCACTGTGTGTAGTGCTCTGTGCCTGCTAGTGTGCCTCTTGTGCAGTCCCCGCAATTGCACCTGCCTGCCTGGTGTGACTGCCCCCCTGGGCCGATAGTGCGGCAGAAATGCTGCCAAATACATCCTGTAGCCCTGGGGCTGCTCCCAGGCAGGGGGGGGGGGGGCATTTGTTGCCGTCAGGCGTGGCGGGCTCGCTTTGCGCGGAACAAGCGCCCGGCAGCGGTCACTGGGCGCCCCGCACAGGAGCTGTCCCACTGCCATGTGGCGCTGCAATAGCCGCGACGCCTACCGCAGGACTTGCACCCGCTCGCCCAACGGGAGGCGCGTCCCCTCGCAACTGATGGTGCGGAGACGCTGGCAGGGATCAGCCCAGGAACATCTCAAAGTCGAGGGCCAGATCTGCCCAGGTGACGGCCCCTGGACCGTGGTGCCAACAGAGGGCCGCTGCCCAGCGGACCAAGTCATGGACGAACGCCGGCTCCCATGGCCATCCCGGCGGGACGCCCGGGCGGAGTCGCATTGCGGTCGCGGCAAGGGGCTGCACAGGGCCTGCCAGGGCCTGCCCAACTCCCGTGAGGGGGTATGGGCATGGGCTGTCAGCACCTCGAGGTACATCCCGTACAGCCTGTACAGGAACTCGTCCACGTGCCGCCGGTCCGCCCCGACCGACGGTACTAGGGGCAGCAGGCCCGCGCGTCGCAAGCATGCTGGCCAGCGTGTCGGGGGGCCCAGCTGCAGCTGCTCTGCCGCTTGCAAGACCAAGGCACGCCACGCCACTCTGGCTGCCTCCCACGACGGGCAGTCCCAGAGCACATGTGCCTCATCTTCATGCTGCGAGCCGCAGCCGGGGCAGCTTGACGTGGCCTGCATGTTGTGTCCGCACACGCGGGCCGCGGTCCACAGCGCCCCTGCCAGCAAGCCCCGCAAGACAGAGGCCTCTAGTTCCGTGGAAGCCGCGCGGAGCGCGCGGCAAGCCCCCCCATCGGCCCCATCCCCTAGTCCGCCATAGGGCGCTGGGCAGCGGGCCTCCAGTCCGCACATGGCATGACAGTGCAGGCTGTCCCGCATCCTGGGCTGAATCTGCCGCATGGGCTCCTGCACCCTGTGCAGCGGCTCCGTTTGGCCTGGCATTCGGGCGCAACCTGCATGTGGTCCGCCTGGGGTGGCTGCCACTGGAGGTCTGGTGGTCCTGGGCAGTGGGCCCGCCGTTGGGGGCCGGTGGCCGCTCTCCAAGATAGCCTCCACCAGGACTTGCGCCGGTCCTGGGGTGCGTGCAATGCGGGCCATCTAGAGTACCCGCTCGTAGCGGGTGTGCATCACCGGGGAGATGCGGTGGCCCGGAGCCAAGACAACGAAAACCACTTCCTTGGCGTAGGAGAGCGTGGTCGCCCCCCACACTGCCCGCAGGACCACTGTCTCAATGCCTAGCAGGTCCCGGTCTGTTACCGGGGCGACGGCCACCCCATGTAGCGCCAGCACCGTCACCAGGGTGCTAAACACGCGCACTCGCCGCTGGAATGCGGGCAGATGCGGAAGACGTCGCAGCACAATGCAGCCGGCCTCCAGGCGCCGCGCCGGAAAACCACGTACAGAGGGTCTAAAATATGCTTTACATGGGACATTTGATCATTGTGAATGTTCAGAACATCAAAAAAAAATCAGGGTTGGAAATTTCCATTTTTAAGCCGTAAAGGGTGGGAAACTGCATAAGCAAATCGTGCCATAGCCCCTTCGAACCCGCCTCAACCCCCCCCCCCCCACCCACCCCCTCCAAACACCCAAATAGGGTGAAAAACACATGAAGAGAGTCTAAAATGTGCTTCACATAGGATACTTGATCATTTTGAACGGTCACAATGTCAAAAAAACATTGCTATTGGAAGATCCCATATTTGAGCCGCCGAGGGTCGAAAAACTATAGAAGAGGGTTGTGCTCCAGCCCCTTGCCCCCATCCAAACACCCAAATAGGGTGAAAAACACTGAATGAGGGTATTGCGTTATTTCTATCCTTGAGCCTATGTACAGAGGTCGCGGGGCTGGGGGAAGGGCCGACCAAAGGGGGAGCACTTGACGTGGCGCGCGCGCGGCGCGGAGATTTGGCGGTCTGGTGTGACCAAGCAGCTGCAGCTTCTGCCCCGCGGGCCCCTTGTCTAGGGGTTTTGAGCCTAGTCCGTGATACTCTTGAGTTGAATTACTGCACTAAGTTGTTCCATCAAACCGTCCATGCTTTGAGCGCCAAAGCGTGCAAGATGAGGTAATATACAAATGTCATTTGTTGCTCTTTGAAGATCCCGAACCGGAAAGTGGACATTGAGTTTGGCCCAAGCCAACAGTGGGTCCAGCCACCAGGTCATATGCTCCTCTCTCCAACAATAAGAGGTACCTTCTGGGGCTGAGCGGACAAAATCTACATGTACCCTTTTCTACGAGACATTTTTACAGGCGTGAAGCACTTTAATGAAATCTTTGGGATGTGCAAGCTATTGCATAATTGTTGGGGGCTATTCTTGTGAGCCGCAAGGCACGGCATAAGCGGTGCGGCCGGGAATGATTCGGTTACAATGTAGAAACAATGCAACCTACAATAGGAAAGAAAAAATGACCATTCCATGACCATTTGGATTACTTGCCTGTAAAAATGGTACAAGCGGGGTGTGGATGTTGATCTGATGAGACCAACGCTCTCGACAAGTGAGAGACTGCAATCGTGGCTCAATAGGGAATCTCACCCTTCTATTGTGGTTTTGCAGGGGGGTGCTATTCGCCCGGCCAGAAGCTAGAGAGCACCAATGCTGCAATCTACCCCATAGCCCAACGAGAAAGTGCTTGCCCACATAGGTTGGTTCGCATTGATGCTGTAGTCTGTATGTTGGTGTGTTGATATGTATGTTGCATCCACCGCTCTTGTGTGCAAGCTGACAAGCCAATTTTTTGGTATTATTTGATTTGATTGGAAGCATGTACAATGCAATATGGTTCTGTTGTACCAGAACACACTCATGGTTTGTCCATACCCCACTGCCATAGTCCAACATCCTACCAGGTTCGCCAATAACTTCCCCTCGTCGAACGGGTGTCCACTCCCGCATGGCAACCACAAACCAATTTTTGTTAAAATGGTGAGAAACCTTCTTCCACTCGACGACACCCTCGCAGTCGGCTTCCCTGCAACTGCTGCCGGCATCACTGCGACTAGATGTTGATGCCGGAGTCCTGTGGAAGAAACCCTTCATAAGGGCTGGCAGAGGAAAGTAGAATATTGTGGTCCGGGGCGCATGTTTCCCAAACATCAGCAAAATCAAGCATGTCACAGGGAAATTCACTGGGTGTGGTTAGCAGCTATGGGTATAAAGTCTGAAGTCTGAAGTCTGATTTGGCATCTCGTGTCAAGGACATAAAACAGAACACATCTCAGCAAAAGTCTGATAAAAGTGTGGTACCCGCCCCCTCCCTTCCTTCCTTCATGTCAGAAAGGGACAAGAAAAAGTCTGGCACTCCCCCTCCCCCAACACAGCCACCCACCACAAAAAAAACCATCATGAAAATTGAAAGTTGGGAAGAATGGGAGTCCATGCAACACAGGGGAACACCCCCCCCCAAAAGAAAAAAAAGGGTGGAAAATGGGGCATTGGGGAAAATGGGAGGCTGGGAAAAATATTCCACTGAGGTGGTGTACCCCCCCCCCCCTGTGGATTAATATTCCATTGAGGTGGTGTACCTCCCCCTCTAGATAAATATTCCACTGAAGTGGTGTACCCCCCCCCCCCTGTGGATAAATATTCCACTGAGGTGGTGTACACCCCCCCTCTGGATAGATATTCCACTGAGGTGGTGCACCCCCCTGCTATGCGCCAATTCCTGTGGGGGTCTGGACCCCCAAAATAATTGACGCAACGCTATGCGTCAATTCCTATGGGGGTCTAGACCCCCAAAATAATTGACGCGACCTTATGTGTCAATTCCTAGGGGGGTCCAGACCCCCAAAATAATTGACGCGACCCTATGCGCCAATTCCTACGGGGGTCTGGACCCCCAAAATAATTGACGCGACCCTATGCGTCAATTCCTAAGGGGGGTCTAGACCCCCAAAATAATTGACGCGACCCTATGCGCCAATTTCTATGGGGGTCTAGACCCCCAAAATAATTGACGCGACCCTATGCGTCAATTCCTACGGGGGTCTAGACCCTAGAAATAATTGATGCGACCCTATGCATCAATTCGTATGGGGGTCTAGACCCCCAAAATAATTGACGCGACCCTATGCGTCAATTCCTAGGGGGGTCTACACCCCCAAAATAATTGACGCGACCCTATGCGCCAATTCCTATAGGGGTCTAGACCCCCAAAATAATTGACGCGACCCTATGCGTCAATTCCTATGGGGGTCTGGACCCCCAAAATAATTGACGCGACCCTATGCGTCAATTCCTAGGGGGGTCTAGACCCCCAAAATAATTGACACACACACAGGGGTCAAATAATTCACGGAGGGGTCAAATAATTCACGGAGGGGTGAAATAATTCACGGAGGGGGGTAAATAATTCACGGAGGGGGGTAAATAATTCACGGAGGGGTAAAATAATTCACGGAGGGGGGTAAACAATTCACGGAGGGATGAAATAATTCACGGAGGGGGGTAAACAATTCACGGAGGGGTAAAATAATTCACGGAGGGGGGTAAACAATTCACGGAGGGGTGAAATAATTCACGGAGGGGGGGAAATAATTCACGGAGGGGTCAAATAATTCACGGAGGGGGGTAAACAATTCACGGAGGGGTAAAATAATTCACGGAGGGGGGTAAACAATTCACGGAGGGGTAAAATAATTCACGGAGGGGGGTAAATAATTCACGGAGGGGTCAAATAGTTCACGGAGGGGGGTAAACAATTCACGGAGGGGTGAAATAATTCACGGAGGGGGGTAAACAATTCACGGAGGGGTAAAATAATTCACGGAGGGGGGTAAATAATTCACGGAGGGGTGAAATAATTCACGGAGGGGGGTAAACAATTCACGGAGGGGTGAAATAATTCACGGAGGGGGGTAAATAATTCACGGAGGGGTGAAATAATTCACGGAGGGGGGTAAATAATTCACGGAGGGGTGAAATAATTCACGGAGGGGGGTAAACAATTCACGGAGGGGTAAAATAATTCACGGAGGGGGGTAAAGAATTCACGGAGGGGTGAAATAATTCACGGAGGGGGGTAAATAATTCACGGAGGGGGGTAAACAATTCACGGAGGGGGGTAAATAATTCACGGAGGGGTGAAATAATTCACGGAGGGGGGTAAATAATTCACGGAGGGGTAAATTAATTCACGGAGGGGGGTAAACAATTTACGGAGGGGTGAAATAATTCACGGAGGGGGGTAAATAATTCACGGAGGGGTGAAAAAATTCACGGAGGGGGGTAAATAATTCACGGAGGGGTCAAATAATTCACGGAGGGGGGTAAACGATTCACGGAGGGGTCAAATAATTCACGGAGGGGGGTAAACAATTCACGGAGGGGTCAAATAATTCACGGAGGGGGGTAAACAATTCACGGAGGGGTGAAATAATTCACGGAGGGGGGTAAACAATTCACGGAGGGGTAAAAAAATTCACGGAGGGGGGTAAACAATTCACGGAGGGGTCAAATAATTCACGGAGGGGGGTAAACAATTCACGGAGGGGTAAAATGATTCACGGAGGGGGGTAAATAATTCTGGAGGGGTCAAATGATTCACGGAGGGGGGTAAACAATTCACGGAGGGGTAAAATAATTCACGGAGGGGGGTAAACAATTCACGGAGGGGTAAAATAATTCACGGAGGGGGGTAAACAATTCACGGAGGGGTAAAATAATTCACGGAGGGGGGTAAATAATTCACGGAGGGGTCAAATAATTCACGGAGGGGGGTAAACAATTCACGGAGGGGTGAAATAATTCACGGAGGGGGGTAAATAATTCACGGAGGGGTAAAATAGTTCACGGAGGGGGGTAAACAATTCACGGAGGGGTAAAATAATTCACGGAGGGGGGTAAACAATTCACGGAGGGGTAAAATAATTCACGGAGGGGGGTAAATAATTCACGGAGGGGTCAAATGATTCACGGAGGGGGGTAAACAATTCACGGAGGGGTAAAATAATTCACGGAGGTGGGTAAAAAATTCACGGAGGGGTAAAATAATTCACGGAGGGGGGTAAACAATTCACGGAGGGGTGAAATAATTCACGGAGGGGAGAAAATAATTCACGGAGGGGTGAAATAATTCACGGAGGGGGGTAAACAATTCACGGAGGGGTGAAATAATTCACGGAGGGGGGTAAACAATTCACGGAGGGGTCAAATAATTCACGGAGGGGGGTAAACAATTCACGGAGGGGTAAAATAATTCACGGAGGGGGGTAAATAATTCACGGAGGGGTAAAATAATTCACGGAGGGGGGTAAATAATTCACGGAGGGGTCAAATAATTCACGGAGGGGGGTAAATAATTCACGGAGGGGTGAAATAATTCACGGAGGGGGGTAAATAATTCACGCAGGGGTCAAATAATTCACGGAGGGGGGTAAACAATTCACGGAGGGGTGAAATAATTCACGGAGGGGGGTAAATAATTCACGGAGGGGTAAAATAATTCACGGAGGGGGGTAAATAATTCACGGAGGGGTCCACTGGAACTAACTAAGGAACGGAGTAACATACCTCCTATTTTTTTTTGGCGGGGTTCGGACCTTGGTAAGCTGGCAAGCGGGAAAGCACTCTACTATAGAAGAAAACCTGAAAAAGAAAAACAGGCATACCCTCCCTAACCTCACCACACAAGAAGGGAAATGACAGGGTGGGAGGGAGGGAGGGAGGGGAGGCAGGGAGGGAGGGAGGGAGGGAGGGAGGCTCTCTTGGGCGGCCGTAGGGGCTGTGTTGTGCTGTGTTGTGCTGTAATATGCTGTGCTATGCTGTATGTTGTGCTGTGCTGTGGTGTGCTGTGATGTGCTGTGATGTGCTGTGCTGTGCTGTGCCGTACTCGAAACCCACTACCCCCCCTCTCCACAGTTCCGGCCCAACCCGATGAACCCCCACCCACCCACCCCACCAGCAAAACCGACCCGATTAGCTCAGGTGAGGTTGCTTGGGTCAGACATCAGGATTCTGTTCCCACTTGTCTTCAGTCACATATGAGCCCCCCGATCGGTTTGAGTCAGAGAGATGGGGTGGGGTGGGGTGGGGTGAGGGGGGGGGGGGGGGGGGGGCGTACCATCATTGAAGGGGTTGCAAGCACTGGTTGGGTTTCAGACGCTAGGGTCGAGACCACAACCCACTTCTACACCTCAAGGGTGTGGTGACAATAGACAAGTTTGATATTGGGGGGAGTGTAATGCAGTGTGGTGCGGTACAGTGCAGGGGCTATTCCTAACCTAAGCACCAGGGCAAATCACAGAAAATTGTATTGTCTGCAACATCCCTAACCTGTTAAAGTCCTTAAAAATGTGTGGAAGCTGAAGCCAGGAGGGGTTGGTCCATGTGGACCGCCCAGGCGGGGAGGGTGGAGAGGAACTTACAGGTTTTTATTTTTACATTCCACCCTGCTCTCTCTGACCCCTTGGGTGCCCAGGCGTCCTCTCCTCCCCCCCCTGTAGGGCAGTGAAGGCAAGCCTGCCTGCCCAGGCACCCCGCCATCAGACAGCACCGTTTAACAGGCAAGAAAGTGTTCTCCAAAAATGAAAAAAAAATTTTCCGAAAGCGGTGCTGTCAGTGGCCCCCTTGTGTTTAACTGACTTTTGTTTGTGCTGGTTGTTTAACAGAGGGTCGGGGAAGGGGTCGAGAGCAGAGGGGAGGGGTTTAAGTGGTATAGCTGCCCAGCTGATGAGTCCCCCCTTGCAGGGGGACCCAGAGCAAACATACAGACACCCACGCATGCCCACACATACACACATACACACGCATTAAAAACAATTCACGGAGGGGTGAAATAATTCACGCAAGGGGGTAAATAATTCACAGAGGGGTCAAATAATTCACGGAGGGGTCAAAAAATTCACGGAGGGGTCAAATAATTCACGGAGGGGAGACGCCCACGCGTAGCCCTTGCGGCCGCTGTGGGGGTGTCCCAGTGCCGTGGGTGGCTAGGGGGGGGGGGTCGGTCCTAACCCCTTCCTATCTCTTAGCAGCAGCAGGCAAGTAAGCAGGCAGTACCGGGGGTCATAACCCCGGGGTAACAGTAGCCGGGACTCAACGTGAGTCCTCTTAACCATCAACAACCCCAAATTCCGCCGGGGCTTAACTCCCGAACGAAACGGTATTTGGGGCCCCCGTGGGCCTTATAAGCCCGCGGAGTGTGCTGAGGCGTGGCTACCAGCACTTAAAGTCTGGCCTGCCATACCCATTGCTGGGCTCGCCTCAGCACGGCCGGTCGGGTCCGGCTCTGGGGGGTGCGCACGAAACTAGCCCCGGGAGAAGGGCCTTTTACCCGGTTAAGCATTAATTACAGCAGTAAGCACTATTTATTACGTTAGATGTTTACTAAGCGCATGCTTTTACCCCGCAGACATGCCCCTTCCAGTGGTGCGCTCACCTTTGGGGCTGCCGTTGGGGGGTCCGGGGCTTTTACCCGGACCTCCGGCCCTCCCTGGCTGTTGGCCGGAGGCGTACATTATACAATACTGTGGTTCTTTCAGTAACGTACCTACATTACTTGATACATACACATCTGGGGCCTGGGGGGGATGGCGCCCCCCCTTGGTTCCAAACAAATTCGTCTCCGGGGGGCCTCCCCTTGATTCACTATCGTCTCGGGACCGTTCCGAGGTCGCCCTGCATGGCAGAGGCAGGGACGGGGGGGCCACCCCTTATTTCAGAACTGTATCGGTGCATCAATGTCTTTCAAATATCCCTGTAGACTAAAAGAGTACAAGATTTGTTCGATCTCCCCTGGATCGTATGGGATGCGAAAATTTGCTTTCTGAGACTGCAACACCCACCAAATCCGGAGTGCAGCCACAGCTATGAAAGTTGCTAGATTGATGAACCTGAAAAAGAAAAACAGGCATACCCTCCCTAACCTCAACCACACAAGCAGGGAAATGACAGGGTGGGAGGGAGGGAGGGAGGGGAGGCAGGGAGGGAGGGAGGGAGGGAGGCTCTCTTGGGCGGCCGTAGGGGCTGTGTTGTGCTGTGCTGTGCTGTAATATGCTGTGCTATGTTGTATGTTGTGTTGTGCTGTGGTGTGCTGTGATGTGCTGTGATGTGCTGTGCTGTGCTCGAAACCCACTACCCCCCCTCTCAACAGTTCCGGCCCAACCCGATGAACCCCCACCCACCCACCCGACCAGCAAAACTGACCCGATTAGCTCAGGTGAGGTTGCTTGGGTCAGACATCAGGATTCTGTTCCCACTTGTCTTCAGTCACATATGAGCCCCCCGATCGGTTTGAGTCAGAGAGATGGGGTGGGGTGGGGTGGGGTGGGGGGGGGGGGGGCACGTACCATCATTGAAGGGGTTGCAAGCACTGGTTGGGTTTCAGACGCTAGGGTCGAGACCACAACCCACTTCTACACCTCAAGGGTGTGGTGACAATGGGACAAGTATTGGGGGGGACACGGGGGGGGAAGTTTGACACGGGGGGGGGGGGGTTAGAAAGGGTGTTGGGTTGGGGGGGGGGGTTAGAAAGGGTGTT